>PVIC010001144.1:87309-97628 GCA_004025085.1 Thryonomys swinderianus
CACAAAAGAAAGTTTAAGTCAGCCTTAACCAGCAACTACGGTAAGATGGTGAAATTCTTTCCCTTTTGAAGACAGTAACACAAACTCTAAAATTATAAAATAACATTTGACTCAGCAGGCGAATTTTCTAGTTTCACAAATACTTTTCATTTTAAGATTTGAAGAATATTTTCACATTACCATTGTTAGTTTTTCCTTCAACGTTACTGAGATTAGTGCTCAATTTCTCTATTTAATTATCCAATTTAACAGAGGGAACAAGTATGTTCTTGAAATATCTTTTTTATAAAACATTACAAAACAAAAAAAATCTAGATTTTATTGAAATATGTAAACCATGCATACTGGAAAATACAAAAGTTTCAGATATAAATCAGCTGAATACATTACTGACTCCAAATCACGGGTTAAACAAAAGAAATTATATTTGCATTGATGTGTGAATCTGCATCCATTCTTGGTAGCATGTAATGTATGCACCCGCTCAGCTCTAGCAGTTCTGGTAGCCACATTACCATATTATTCAAATGTATCTATCATTTATATGTAAATAGACAAGATGAATGGCTTCTTCCTAAGACAACAATTTTCAAATGACAAACAGAGGCAGACATTAGCAAGATAAAAATGCTACAAATATTCATCCTTTTGTATGTTTTAAGAAAAAAACGAAAACTATTTCAAATTTCTTGAAAAATGGTGGGATAATTACAAAATGGAGTCTTAATACACTCACAATACCAATAGCTCTTCTTCCCAATAGAAGTCTGTGCTGATGTCATTTGTGTCTTACAAATTACACGCTCTCAGATCCATCTGTGAAAACGGGGATGCTAATTATCGTGCTTACATTTCATGATGCCACAGTTAAAGGCTAAAGTGGTGCTGCACAAATACCATATGTTTTTTTAAGGGAAATGAAGAAAGATTAATTATGAGTTCAAGCCCAAAAGTCTTCCAGGGTAATGTTCTCAACACAATAAGATCATTACACTGTGTGCTCTGTAAATTGGAAGTGTTAATTAATAGCTGAATACCAACCTAGAGGGAAAACTTTGAAACCTAAATTGTACGTGTAAGGCTTTCCTCAAAAAAAAAACAAAATCTTCCTAAGGATGATTTTATAAAGCCATGTTATAAATCCAAAGGAAAAATATCCAGACTCTGAACTTCCTTGGGAGTAATAATCATCATGCTGTTTAATCTTGTTTGATAAACCTAAAAATTATAATAAATGCTAGTCACAAATTAGCTATAAAGAAATAATATATTTGAGGGACATTCAGCAACATTTTTTGGATGTGCTTTTAAGATACATTTTCAAAAATCTGTTATAGGAACATTATTTTATGCAAAATTATGTTTCCTGTCCTGTACTCAGATACAATATTCACTTGAGTGTAGCAATCTATGAACAAAACTCCATGACAGCCCTGTGAGAATTTTACTCAGATTTTAGAAGTGTGAATTCTTGCTTTACTTACCACATATTCAAAGACAAGTGTCAGTGTTTCCTTGGTATGGATGATGTCGTGAAGCAGCACTATGTTAGCATGTTTTAGTCCTTTTAACAGAGAAGCTGTAAAATAAACAGACAAAGACAATTTAACATGGTAACAATCACTAATATGCTTCATTATCCTTCTAACATACTGTCAGATGAGAGATGTCTATTTTCCCATGTTCAAAGCCAAGAACTGTAATAAAAATCGTGGTCAGAGGAATGAGTTTTTCATCCAGATAAAACCCTTCCAATTAATTTGTTCTTTCCTACTCATCTCATCTTGGTTTTAAATGTTCAGAGAACACAGTATAATTAAATTCTTCCAAATTCTTAAGGTTTATTTTATTGACAATTATTTACTAATGATATGACTTTGCACAAATTCTAGGTGTGTAAGGTAGGTATTCTTATGTTGGCTGAAGATGTCTACAAATAATTGTCAAGTAGCTCCTATTGTCTAATGATGTCATTGACATGTCTCCAAATCCTAGATTTTCTGAAGTGATTATTTAGAAAGTGGTGTTACCAGGCCTGGTGGCTCACACCTGTAATCCCAGCATTCAGGAAACTGAGGCATGACGGTTGCTGTGAGTTCAAGGCTTGCCTGTGCTACATAGTGAGTTCAGAGCCAGTCTGAACTACAAACTGAGACCCTATCTCAAGAAACTAAAAAAATCAATCAATAAATAAAAACGGTATTGATGTCTACAACTATAATTGAGGATTTGTCAATTTATCTTTTGAATTTTCTCGTTTTCTACTACTTCTATTTTGAAGTGCTATTGCTTACAACATCCATATTTAAGGCTGTTATTTTGTCTTTGTGAATGGACCCTTGTATCAAAATGTTACTTTCTCCCTAAAAGTTGTTTTTTCTCTGACATCTGCTCATATTAGTAGAGCCAGTTGACCTTTCAGTTGACTAGTGATTACATGGTATAATTTTTATGATCCTGTTTTCTTTTATCCCACTGGTATCATCATATTGGAAGTATTTGACTGATTGTATAAAGTTGGTTCATGTACTTTTAAAATCCATGTTGTGAAACTCTGGCTTTTAATTGATATATTTAGGCCATTTACATTTAATGTAAATAATAACATGCAGAGTCATCTCTCATTTGCATCTGATTTCCCCTTGAGCAACTTGGAATTTAGTTTCCATTTCTGATTTGATTTTTGTCTCCTCTATTTATGAGAAATTCAGTTAACTCTCATTTGATTTCATGTTTCCCTATTTCTCTGCTTACTTTTGTATTTTTAATTCAATAATGACTTATACCCAAGAGGCTAAGAATTTTAAGTTCACATAGTGTTGTATATAGTTTCTTTAAACTCATAGTTGAATTTTGAAGTTTTATCAACTAGGATATGTACATTCTTATTTTCACATTACCTAATAGCAGTTTCACACAGATCTGGTCACCCTATTCTACTCCTCCCCATTTAATGGACTGTGTTCCCAGTGTGGAATCCCTTTCTCCTGTCAGTTCTGCTGTCTCTACATTGTTGTTGTAGATGATTCTGTTAGAAGAATTTGGGGGATCAGAATTGAAGTGCCACATTTAATTTGTATTCCTGAGATTCTTAATTTCCCCCTTGTCCTTCCTTCTTTACTCTCAGCATTACTGTCTTCAGAAGAGGCTATGATTTCTCTACATATCTCAAGCTCCCCTAGAAGCAACATTTTCCAAAGGCCACCATTTCCTCCACTGGACCTCTCCTGTGGCCAATGACCTGAGACACACGGAATCCCGACTATCTCCGTCTGCACTGCACCGAAGACCAGCTGCAGCTCCAAACCTCATGCTAGTGAGATCCGGTTTCCATACCAGGCCACTGCCCAGCTCCTCCAAATCCCAGAAATGACCAATATGAGTGTGAGCAAGCCCAACACCTGGACAAGAAAAATTTGGTTCTGCCTCTTAAGCTCTGTTCTTTCTTCTACAGAAGCCTCTTTTCCTGTGATTCAATAGGCAATGCAACAAACCCAACCATTATAGCCAGACTCTTCACATCACTGCTCATTCACAAAATAGAAGAAAATACCAAAAACAAAAAAGTAAAAGCAGAGATTATGATTTCAGTTTTACAAATACTAAAAATACAGATCAGTATTTTTTAACATCTTCTGGATTACTTCCTTATAATAAATAATTAAAAATGGAATGATGGAGTCAAATGACACAAATATATTGAAAGATATTAGTCATAAATTATCTTGGCACACTTAAACTTACATCTTTATAACCCTATGTAAAAATAAACATAAAGGGCCGGAGGGTTAGCTCAGTGGTTCTGGTGCCTGCCTCGCAAGCGAAAGGACCTGAGTTCGATCCCCGGTAACCACATAGAATGCTGGGCGTGGAGACACGCCCACCAACAATCAACACCGCATACCACAATGCCAGACATGGTGGCTCACGCCTGTCATCCCAGCACTCGGGAGGCAGAGACAGGAGGATTGCTGAGTTCTCGGCGGCTTGCCTGGGCACCATGGTGAGCTCAGGGCCAGCCTGAACTACAAAGCGAGACCCTGTCTCAAAAAGCAAAAAAATAATAATAATAATAAAATAAACATTAAAAACAAGAGAAAATATATTAAAATAGTACTTTAAAAACACATAATTCATCTTTTCAAATAATTGAAACCTCATTAATATATATTATACATGCATAAATACCACTATTAATGAGGATAAACCTTCATGCACAATGTGAACAAGTATACTCAATAAGGCTCCCTATTAAAGCATTCAAAGAATAGAAATTTCTTTTATTAATACTTTAAAAGAAACACCGTATCTTCCACATTGGCTTTAATGTAAGAATCTATACAATGTAAAGAAAAAGAAAACAAAGTGTTTTGAAGTATTATGTCAAAAACTTGCAACGTTTCCTTCATTCATCAAATATTTATGCAGAATCTACCTATAGGGACTGGTGATTCTAAGCAGACTTCAACCCCTCGACAAATACACAATACTCTCCTCTCTTTTTAAAAACAGTTCTGCAGCCAGGCTTGGTGGCTCACACCTATAATCCCAGCACTCAGGAGGCAGAGACAGGAGGATTGCTGAGTTCAAGGCTTACCTGGGCTACATAGGGAGCTCATGGCCAGCCTGAACTACAAAGTGAGACCCTGTCTCAAAAATAAATAAATAAATAAATAAAAATAAATAAAAGCAGTCCTGCAACATGAAGACCAAACCCTATGCAAACTACAGCCTTGGAGTGATAATAGGGTGTCGGTACAGGCTCAATGGCGACAACAAAGGCAGGTCTCTGGCAAAAGTTCCTGGTGGCTGGAAACCTGAGTGTCTATGCCAGTCCACTGGGTATGAAGGAACTCTTTATACTTTAGGTTCAATTCTGTTGTGAATCTAAAATTGTTCTAAAACACGAAGTCTATTAAAATACATGAATCATGAAAAGATTCACTCAAGTTCTTAAATACTAAAATAAACCACAAATCTAGATTATTTAACATGTCACTCAAATATGAGAGTATTTTAGCTATGTAATCACCAGTTGGGACAGTCCTTAGAGAAGGGAAGACAAAGCAAGCAAACTTCGGGTGTGAACACAGTAACCACAAGCACTTGTCATCATTACTGTGAGTCTTCTTGTCTTCCCCATGCTATGCTTTTCCAGCACAATATGCTATATCCTTTATCTAAAAATAAACTTTTATACATCTGTAATTGGTCAAATGAAGGCTATTCAGACTGATTGGCTCCAACACTACATGACAAGAAGCATGGAACTGAGTCTGTAACCTGTATGTTCCCAAAGCAGATAAGTACAAGCTAATTAGGCCAGGGAAGAACGCACTTTCACCACTCACAAATGTGGCACACCTAAAAGTTACTCTCCAAGACCAGGCAAGCGGTGCACAGGGAGGCCCGCTCACAGGGAACCCAGACCACAAAGGAAGCCCACATCATCACCTGCGCCCAGGGCAGCAGCCCGTGGGCCAACCCCTATTCCACACCAGAGCTGTGCTGAGACAGACCAGGCAAGATAAAGGTTGGGGGGTGTCTCCTTTTGATTAATGTGCTTAGCTTGGTCTATTGTTGTTGCTGATTTTGAAGCTGCGTTACTCTTTTTATTTCTTCACTCTGACGTACTATGTCTTTTTTGGTCATTTTTCTACTTTGCTGTTACTGAATCTGTCCAACTCTCTGGGTTTCTGTCCTCTTAATTGCTTTCAGCTTTACAGAAGAGGGAAACTAGTTTCTGGTTTGCCTTCTACTGCGAGGTCTCCCTGTTCAACTCTTGTTCCCACACCTTCTCCTGTCTTTTAGTCAGAACCAATACGCAGAAGTAAAAGGCTCTCAGTCTGCACTAATTCCTTTTCTTTATAATTACAAGAAGATGGACAGCACTCCAATGGTCCTGCAGTTCTCAGTCGGTACTGTCTTATATAAGTCCCATTGGCCTCTGTTACCCTCTGGCATATATGAGGTTCTCCAGATCTATGTGATCTTTACAAATCTGGTAACCCTATTTATAAGCTTTCATTCTCCTGTTTTCCTACCTCCCTGACTTACTGGTGATCTTTCATTCCCAAAGGGTACTGCAGGTACATTTAAGACCTGCATGTTGCAAACACATCACTGAGTAATTCAAAATGTTGGCATATGGACATTGAGGTGACTCATGAGTTCAAAGTTTTCAGAATAGAAATTATCAAAGCTTTTCGTTTCCTTTACTGTGTTTGACAATGCTGATGATCCTGATTGTATTATGGCAACAAAAATAATGGGATTGTTCTGTTCAAATACCTCAATGGGGTGTAAGAGCTGAGAACTCTCAAGGGTCATTACAGATTTAAGGAGAACAACACAGGAAGGAGCCACTTCAAAAGGGTCCCAAAAGAGACATGCAACAAACACTGTGCTGACATCAGGCAAGGAATTAAACAAATAACATTAACAACAACAAAGGAGTAGATATAAGGAAAAACTCAAAAGCCAGACACAAAGATCATCACCACAGAGAAATTCAGGGAAAAGGGAAACAGAGCAAACTGAAACTCAAACATCATGACTCTCTAGAATAGTAACAAAAGCAGATCTTTGGCTCACACCTGTAATCCCAACATTTGGGAGGCAGAGACAGGAGGATTGCTGAGTTCGAGGCTTGCCTGGGCTACATAGTGAGTTCAGGGCCAGCCTGAACTACAAAGCAAGACCCTGTCTCAAAAAAAAAAAAAAGCAGATCTAGTAAAATGGAAATCAGAACTCATCTCTGAGATGAAAACAGAGATACTGCCCACAGTGAAAGACTTCATTAAAGAAGGAATGTCTGAGATAAAAGAATCTAAGAGAGCAAAAGCAATGAAACCATTTAAACAGCTTCAAGCAGAGCTCCAGGTGATGAAAAAGGAGAGTACAAGTTTGTGAAGTAGGATGAATGAAGCAGAGAACCAAATTTCAGACTTAGAGGATAGGATAGCAGCCAATAAACAAGAAAGACATAATCCACGGAAAATGACAAGGGACCATGAGAAATCAGTCCAACAGCTACTAGATGATTCAAAGAAGAATAACGTATGACTGACTGGAGTCACTGAGGAAGCAGGAGACAATGTAAAAGACATTAAAAAGCTGTTGACAGAGATAATAGGAGAAAACTTCACAGGAAATGAATTGGACATATAGATAAATGAGGCCAATAGGACTCCAAAAGGCCATGACATAAAAATATCTAAACCTAGACATATAATTATCAAGTTTCCAGATACACAACAAAAGAATGAAATACTGAAAGCAGTGAGAGAAAGAAAATCACCTACAAAGGGAAGCCCATTAGGACCATAGCAGACTTTTCAAAACCAACACTCAAGGCGAGGACAGCCTGGAGTGAAGTGTTTCCATCACTGCAGGAAAACAAACTCCAACCTAGTTTGATGTATCCTACAAAATTATCTTTCAGAATAGACGGGGAAATAAGGTACTTCCATGACAAAGAACACCTGAAAAACTTCGTGAATATGAAACCTGAACTGCAAAACATTCTAAAGGATATCTTGGGAAAAAAACAAAGAAAATTACAAACCCACGAGACCCAACAGAGTGAACTCACTGGGGCAAAGAGGAAACTGATTGGAAAAGGGCAAAAGTAAGGAATAAAAGAGCCAAGAACAGGGAAACATGGCAGCTCTCAATCTGTCCATATCAGTCATAACCATTAATGTCAATGGACTCAATGGGCCAATTAAAAGATATAGACTGGCAGATTGGATCAAGAAGCAAGATCCTGTAATCTTCTGCATACAGGAAACACACCTAATTCAGAAAGAAACCAATAGACTGAAAACAAAGGGATAGAAAACAATTCTTCATGCCACAGAAAACTGCAAAAAAGCAAGAGTGACTATCTTATTTGCAGATAAAATAGATTTCAAACCCAAACTGATTAAGAGAGACAAAAAAGGGCACTATTGTACAGGGAACAATCCAGGAAAAAGAAATAACAATCATATATATTTATGCACCAAACCCTAATGCACCTAGCTATATAAAACAAGTATTAATGGACATCAAAAGTCAGATAACCACTAATACAATAGTAGTAGGGGACTTCAGTACTCCACTGTCACAAATTGATAGATCAACTGGACAAAGAATCAATAAGGAAATACTTGAGCTAAACCAAACTTTAGAATAAATGGACCTCATAGATGCCTACAGAGTATTTCACCATACAAAGCCAGAATAGATATTCTTCTCAGGTGCTCATGGAACATTCACCAAAACAGATCACATCCTAGTTCATAGAACAGGTTTAAGTAAATGCAAAGGAACTGAATTTATCCCCTGCATACTATCAGACCATAGGGTCTTGAAACTGGAGCTGAATAGCAAAAGAAATTCCAAGATCATCACAAATACATAGAAATTGAACAATACCCTGTTGACCAACCAATGAGCCACAAATGAAATTAAAGAAGATTTCTACAATTAAATGATAACCCCAGTACAACATACAGGAATTTATGGGACACAACAAAAGCAGTTCTATGAGGGAAATTCCTGGCAGTGAATGCCTACACCCAGAAAATAGGGCAAACTCAAATAAACAATGGAACGATGAACCCCAAACTATTAGAAAAAGAGAAGCAAGACAAACCCAAAGCTCTTACTAGGGAGGAAATTATAAGGATCAGAGCAGAAATTAATGCAGTGGAGACAAAGAGAACAATGCAAAAAAATCAATGAATCGAAAAGTTGGTTCTTTGAAAGAATAAATAAAATTGACAGATCCTTAACCAACCTTATCAAACAAAGGAAGGAAAAGGCTCAAATTCATGCTATTAGGAATGAAAATGGGGAATCACCACAGATGCAGTGGAACTCCAAAGGATAATAAACACAAATTTTGAAAATCTGTACCCCAAAAAGGTGGAAAATCTAGAAGAAATGGATAGATTCCTAGACACATATGAATTTCCAAAGCTGAACGAAGATAACATAAAAATGGTAAACAGCCCAATATCAATGTAATAAAAAACCTACCAACAAAGAAAAGCCCAGGTCCTATGGCTTCACTGCTGAATTCCATCAAACTTTTAAAGAGGATTTAAGGTCACTACTTCTCAAGCTCTTTAATGAAATCAAGGGAAGCAATACTCCCCAAATCATTCCCTGAAGCAACCATCACCTTGATTCCAAAAGCCAAGAAACACCCAACCAAAAAATAAAACTACAGGCCAATCTCTCTAATGAATATTGATACAAAAATCATCAATAAAATATTGGCAAACAGAATACAGAGAGTTATCAAGGAAATTGCACACCCTGATCAAGTTGGATTTATCTCAAGGAGGCAAGGCTGGTTTAACATACATAAATCAATTAATGTAATATGCTATATTAACAGACTCAAGGACAAAAACCATAAGGTCATCTCAATAGATGCAGAAAAAGCATTTGACAAAATCCAATACACATTCATGATCAAAACCCTACAGAGAATCAGAATAGATGTACTTTATCTCAGACTAACACAAGGTATTTACAAGAAACCAACAGCCAGCATCATACTAAATGGGCAAACATTGAAACCTTTTACACTCAGGTCAGGAATGAGACAAGGTTGTCCACTGTCACCACTCTTGTTCAGTATAGTGCTGGAAACATTAGCCACAGCAATTAGGCAAGACAAGGAAATAAAAGGAATAAAGATAGGTAAGGAAGAGTTAAACTGTCATTCATCAATGATATTATTCTCTTTATAGAGGATCCTAAAATCTCAACCAAAGGACTACTAGACGTAATCATCAAATTTAGTAGTGTAGCTGGATACAAGGTCAATGCTCAGAAATCAACAGCCTTTGTATACAAACTCACTGAAAAAGAAATTGGGGAGTCAATCCCTTTCACAATAGCACCCAGACAAATGAAATATTTAGGAATCAGTCTAACAAAGGAGGTACAAGACCTCTATTCTGAAAACTATAGGACTCTGAAAAACGAGATAGAAGAGTATAACAGAAAATGGAAAGACATTCCTTGTTCCTGGGTAGGGAGAACCAACATCATCAAAATGGCTATACTCCCACAACCACTATACAGATTCAATGCAACTCCGATTGAAATCCCAACACTGTACTTCACAGAGCTAGAGAAAATCATCCAAAATTCATCTGGAACCACAAGACACCTAGAATAGCAAAAGCAATTCTAAGCAACCACGACATGGCAGGGGGTATTACAATCCCCAACTTAAAATTCTACTATAAAGCCACTGTGATAAAAACTGCATGGTACTGGCAAAGTAGCAGACCTAAGGACCAGAGGAATAGATT
>PVIC010001145.1:5448-51913 GCA_004025085.1 Thryonomys swinderianus
TTTTTTTTTTTTTTTTTTTTTTTTTTTTTTTTTTTTTTTTTTTTTTTTTTTTTTTTTTTTTTTTTTTTTTTTTTTTTTTTTTTTTTTTTTTTTTTTTTTGCTTTTTGAGACAGGGTCTCGCGTTGTAGTTCAGGCTGGCCCTGAGCTCACTATGGTGCCCAGGCAAGCCGCCGTGAACTCAGCAATCCTCCTGTCTCTGACTCCAGAGTGCTGGGATTACAGGCGTGAGCCACCACATCCGGCATTTTTAAAATCTTTTTCTTAATGTTTTCTCTAGATTCATGAACAGTTTTATTTTGCCCAACATCTTCTTTGAGCTTGTCAAATGCCTTATTCATCTATTTTTATATTATATTTTCTAGTATCATTTAAAATAATTTGGATGTGTGGCTTTTGTTTTCCACCCCTTGGATACCCCCATGCTTCCACTTTGAGGGAGCTGGCATTTCAACACACATTTTGTTGGTATGTATTTCCATGTTTTGTTTGATATTTTGTGTTGAGCCTTGTGGGTTGATTGTGATGGAAAGCTTTGTTTCTAGTAAGGAGACCTTTTTAGTGAATGTCTGCTTTTCACTGATATAGTCTGTGGGTAACTATTGGCCTTTGTCTCTCCCAGGGTCTAAAAATAACCTCTGTTTACTTGAGATTCGAGATTGCAGGTTATTGGCCTAGTACCCAGTTTTCCAGAAATGTGCCATAGTGCTGTTAATGACCCAGATACTGACATCCCAGGAAAGCCAGTTAGTAGCAACAGTTGTGTGACCTCAGCTATAATAATAAAATCAGCATCAGTTATAGCCTCAAGTACAAATTGAACATTGATGAACCCTAAGGACCAATTAAGTATCAACCTTAGCTGTAGAAGAGAGAGACCTATAATTATTGTGTGAATTCTAAGGCAAAGCCAATATTGACCTACTATTTACCTATAGTAATTAGCTTTTAAATGGAACAAGTTTACCTGTGCTATTAATAGAATAGTATTTAACAATGATAGCATAAAATAACTAGCTGTCTACAGATTGATAAATCTTAGTTACACTAAGGTACCTAAAGGTAAAGGGGGCGGGAAGCTGAAAAATGAAAAAAACCAAAATGTAAAATTTCAAAATTTGATCAATGGGGTTCAAGGAGGAGATGTAAGATATTGGGTTCTGTTGAGGGTTACAAAAAAAGTTAAGAGTGATAGAGAATAGTCATGAGAAAGAAAGAGTAAGATAAAGAAAAAAGTAAACAGAGCAAAACAGAAAATCAGTGATAAAAGGGAGTGCTAAAGAGAAAAGAAGATAAAAGTAACCAGGAGTGGGGGAAAAAAAGAGAGAGAGAAAAAAATCCCTAACCCCTCAAAACCTGGTGAAGGAAAGATAAAAGTAAAACAAATTAGGGAAATCACAAAACATTAAGTGAACGAAGAAACTCTTGTCAATAAGTTTAAGATCTGGAGTCTTGGGATCCAGCCAATCATGATTTTTTTGGCCAGCCTTTTACCTATGGAGTTTTGAGGTAGCTTCCCTGTATTAGAGGCCTCTGTGTATGTTTCACAGACTCTGGTTACAATGCAATCCAAGGCATGTCCTTGTTCCCAATGGTAGATGCAGAACACAGTCAGCCCTCTTGTCTCTGCTGGATTTAGGCTGCAGGGCACAGTACAAGAGGGGTTTGGGATCCAGTGCCTCCTCCAGTCTTTCATCTAGTTTCTCCCTCACCTCTCCTGGGATTGTCCTTTCCAGGATCATTTTGGTTGTTTAGTCCTAGCTTTGTGGCCCCGTGCTGTTGGGAAGCAAAATGTAGAGGCCCTCTGGAGTTGGAGATGCTGTTCAGTCAGGTCTATGTTCTATAAGTGCCAGCTTGTTTATATGCAGAAAAAAGGTGTCCCTGGATGAGCTTGGGCCTGCTTGCTACTGTGGGGCAGCGATGCATGCAGCTGGTTCTGTGCAGGGTCACTTGTTCTGCTTGAGGTAGGGCGCAGATCTTTTAGTGTATGTTAGCATCCTTTCATGGGCAAGGGACACCACTTTTCAGGTTCTGTTCCACTTGCTCATGCACCTGAGCGTCATTGCTTTTCTGTTATGGGTAAGGTGGACTTCCTTATGTATATGAGAGGCGCTGTTTATTTTTATTTTTTATGAAGAATGAAATGCAAATACTTCATTGACAACACGGATGGACTTGTGAAACAGTGAGAGCATATGTCAAAATCAGAGTAGTCACAGTGCTAATGGTTGTTTAATATTCCGCTACATGGAAGTACCACATTTTCTTCATGTTCATCACCTGATGGACATTTGCTTTGTTTTTACTGATTGACTCTTATGAATAATGTTTTTTTTTTTTTTTTTTTTGAGACAGGGTCTCGCTTTGTAGTTCAGGCTGGCCCTGAGCTCACTATGTAGCCCAGGCAAGCCTTGAACTCAGCAATCCTCCTGCCTCTGCCTCCCGAGTGCTGGGATTACAGGCGTGAGCCACCACGCCCGGCACTATGAATAATGTTGTAATGGACATTTGTATACAAGTTTCATTGTAAACATCCATTTTCATTTAAATATATACCTAGGAGTTGAATTCCTGAGTCATCTGTTAACTGTTTAATTTTTTTTAAGAATAGCTGAAACATTTATCATAGTACCATGTAATTTTGTATTTCCACCAGCAATATATGAAGGTTCTCTTTCCTTTGTATTTTTGTGGGCAGTTATGATTTTCTATTATTTATTATATCTTTTTTAGCTAAGCTGAATGAGTCCCTATTTATGGCTTTGATTTTCATTTCCCTAGTTACTAAGAAATGATATTGAGCACTTTCTCAGTTATTTAGTTGTTACCTATATATGTATGATCACAGGAAATGTCTATTTGAATCATTTTCCCATTTTTGATTTTAGTTGTCTTTTTATTATTGAATCGAAAGATTTCTTTGTTCATCCAGATATATCTTTTTTTTTTTTTTGAGACAGGGTCTCGCTTTGTAGTTCAGGCTGGCCCTGAGCTCACTGTGTAGCCCAGGAAAGCTTCGAACTCAGCAGTCCTCCTGCCTCTGCCTCCCTAGTGCTGGGATTACAGGTGTGAGCCACCACGCCCGGCACTGTGGTATGTGGTATTGATTGCTGGTGGGCGCGAGTCACCACACCCAGCATCATATGTGGTTACTGGGGATCGAACTCAGGACCTTGCGCTTGCGAGGCAGGCGTCGGAACCACTGAGCTAAATCTCCGGCCCATCCAGGATATATCTTTATCAGTTATAAAATAAAGACTATATCTCCCCTGAACATCTTTTTTCATTGTTTGTGTCGTATTTTTTTATTAGCATATATTTTTAATACATCATAGAAACATTCATGTGTAGCATATATTAATCGTTTTCCACCTTGTACTCTTCCCAACCTTCTCTCTGTCTTTGGTCCCTTTTCCCATCTTCTCAGTAGTCTGATTTTTTGTTTCCTACTATTTCTCCTTTATTTTTACATTTATTTATGCCTTACAAGAGAACATACAATATTTAACTTATTGCCTCTGAGCTTATTTCACCTAATATTATGATCTCAAATTTCATAGTTTTTCTTTCATTTTATTAATTACATAAAATGCTCATTACTCATGTATATAAAATGAAGCCATCTTCATTTTTCATCTTCAGTTTTCTTTCTTTATTCAAAGGAGATCCCCCAAGTTGTGTGTTGTGAAAACCATGAACTTTATCCTCCCAAGAATTATAGCCTGCCCTGTTTCTGTTCAGATATTTGTATATTTATTTATTTATTTTACCTTGAATTTGTACATGCCTCTCTTATGTATATGTAATAGGTGTGGAATGTTTTGGACATATATTTTCTTCAAATTTGGAGTTCATGAGACTTTTGCTGTGTGCCATTTCATTGTGTATACATTAGGAGACAGACTGAGTAGTGTGTTTTCAAGCCTAACTTAATTATACTTTCTTATGTTTTCTCCTGGGTCTCCTTTAAATTTCCCTTTGTCAGTGGGAGGGTGTAACAACTAGAGTTTCTTTCTCCCATTTTTCCCTTGTAGAATGTCCTTCTGAAATTATTTGCTAGTCTAGCTTGTGAGTACTCTTTTCTACAACTGTCTCTTATTAAATTAAAGTTTTTAACTGAAGTAAAATTAACATAACAATATCCAGATTAAAATGATTTGTCAGTATCTTTTAGTACTATATTGGTAATGTTATGAGATCATTGCCTGTGTCCAGTTCCAAATTATTTTCATCACCCCAAATGGAAACCTTGTTCTATTATGATACTGATTTTCATTCTCCATTTCCCTCAGCTTTTGGCAACTACCAATCTGCATTCTACCTCTGGGTTTTTCTATTTGGAATACTTACTGTAAATGGAATTACAAAATGTATGACATTTTGTGTCTGGTTTCTTTAACATAGTATGAGAGTTCTGAGGCTCATCCAAATTGTAGCATGTGTCCATGTTTAATTCATTTGAGTAGCTAATATTCCATTGTATGTTTAAATCCAAAATTTGTTCAACCAGCAGCTTTTGGACTTTTGTGCTGTTTTTACTTTTTGGCTACTGTGTATAGTGATACAGTGACCATACATATATGTGTATTTATTTGGGTTTCACTTTACCCCTATTTTGGGTAAATACTGGTAGCAGGGGATTGCTAGTCTGAGAATTCAGTGAAAGGTTGGAGTTACAGTATTTTTTAGAAGTAATTGGAGGTCACACTTTTCCCTTAATGTCCTAATTATTTCATTTGTGCTTTTCCAGCCTGTGCTTTCTTACAGTTTGGGATTGGTATAATTTTTAAAAATTTATGACTTAAGATTTTTCTTATGACTACATGCTTGCAGTACTACATAATGCATACATGTTCTTTGGACAGTTGGTTCATAATGCATCTGATTTTTAAAAAATTTCCCTCCCCTACCTTTTTTCCTTAATCTCTTCTTTCCTTGCCTATTCCCAAAAGATCTGTTTTTTCTCTCTCTACCTCTTATCCAAAAGAAAGCTCTCTACTTTTCCAGGATTAAATGTTTTCTATTTTGTTGCCTTCATATTGTTGGTTTTGACAATTATTTGCAGTCTTATACTTGCATTTTAGATGTTGCTGTCTATTTATACCGCCAAAACTGGGTATTCCTGAGTGAGATGTTGTTTCTTCAACAATTTCCTCTGATTCAATCCAATCCTCCCATCTCCTGTTGAATTCTAATTAGTTAACTATATTTTATTTTTCATATTCTAAACGGTTAGTAGTTATTCCTTGTTGTCTAGGGCCTATTTTATTTTCAATGAAATCTTTTTATCTCTGTTATTTATATTGGATGATTTCTAATAAACACTTCTTTAAGTTTACACATTCTTTACTCATTCCATTTTGGTATTAAAACTTATTTGTATTATTTTGTTTTAAAATTTTTAATTTAAAAAATTTTTATTGCTTTGCTAAAGATTTCCTTTTATTAAATCCTGGAATATTCCCTTTTCATTTAGCATAATTGTAGTAGTTATTCTAAACCTAACGAGCATTTTGATACTCTTTTTGCCATCTTTCATTTTGCTTGATATGTGTTCACATTTTTTCTGGCCCTTACTGTGTGGAGTGAGTTTGGACTACATCTTGGACATTATGAATTTTCTGTTGGATGGAATCTGGATTTAGCTCTTTTACTTCAAAAATTGGTATATTTTCATTGTATTTAGCATTTAACTGGATTAGCCTCAGATAGCAGCTGTTATGTACAGTAGTCATTTGCTCATATCTCTGATTGTCTTGGATCTATATTATCTTTTTCTGTGTTTTGAACACCTGAGAACCAAAACCAAATGTGTAGTTTAATGCAAGAACCATGATAGATCACCTCATCAAATAAAAGTAATTTCAACTAACCCCTCACAGACTATATTTACTGTGAGCAGAACTAAGTAGGAGAAACCACCAAGCCTAAGTCATTACCTGTAATAAGTTATGTCTCAGGCTATGAATGGAAAGAGAAACTTTCCCCCTGAAATTAAACTAAAAAGCAAAACAATATTAAAGTGCATAAGTCAAAGTATGTAGTTTTATGAAACAGTATTACAATGGGAAGGAATTTTGGAATATGTGCATATATATTTATTTACAGAGTAATATCATTTATATGACCTGTTTTGTGGCCTATTGTGTCAGGATATTGTCAGTTATAGTGTAACCCATATATAGAATTAAAGGATGGCCCACAAAATGATCCTAATATGGTTGGATTTTGAATTGGGTATTACAGGTTAATAATTTAGTACAGACAAATCTTTGTAAGGAAATATTAAAACTTTAATTTTGCAAGCCCCAGATTTAGCTCAGTAGTTCCACCACCTGCCTTATAAGTGCAAGGTCCTGAGTTTGATCCCTGATCCCCAAACCCAAATAAAAAAAACTTCATTTTTTTTTTTTTTAGAAATCTGAGGATAGTTAGTTCATTGTGTTTTATAATGGAGTATATCCATGCATTTGAGAAAATACCAAATGTGGTATATTACATAGTCTTCAGCATTTGTAATACTGTAGTTCATGTCATCAGAGATTAGAAGTTACAGTAATTTTTTTTTTTGAGACAGGGTCTCGCTTTGTAGTTCAGGCTGGCCCGGAGCTCACCATGTAGCCCAGGCAAGCCTTGAACTCAGCAGTCCTCCTGTCTCTGCCTCCCAAGTGCTGGGATTACAGGCATGAGCCACCATGCCTGGCACTGTGGTATGTGGTATTGATTGTTGGTGAGCGTGAGTCACTGCGCCCAGCATTGTATGTGGTTACTGGGGATCGAACTCAGGACCTTGTGCTTGCGAGGCAGGCACCGGAACCATTGAGCTAAATCTCCAGCCCAATTACAGTAATTTTTTGAGGAAACAGTGAGTCTACAGAGAAGCTAGGGTTTATTATATTTTGTACCTGTTATTATTGGGAAACCAGGGCTATTTACTAAATTCATTCAAAATCAGTTAAGGTTAGTTTACTTAGCTCAGCGCTATAAATTTTGGTCTTCTGTTGTGTTCCAAGAACTGATCTAGGTGCTGAGAATATCATATATATATAAAATATCATTTTTGCTTTCCCCTAAAGAAATATAAGGGAAAAACACTCAGAATACCCCAAAAGGAGTGGTAGTCAGTAAAGGTTTTAGCTAGACTATTGGACCTGCGATCAAGTGTATCTCTGAGACTATGGCGAAGAAAGCTGTAGAGTAAACAGTGGTGCATGGAACCCCTTACTTAGACCTTTGGGAGGAGAGATGCTCTCTGTTTTTTTTTAATTGATTTTATTGGTACATTTTTATATACACATTATGATCACAATTGACATTGAGAATTTGTACCAGTACATGACATAATTTAATTTCCATTTTCTGGTTATTTAGAAATTTCTATATTTTAGGAAGTTATATATTATGTTTACTAAGTGTTAAAAAACTCCATGTGTGGGGAAATCTTTTGTATGTTCCATTTCTTGGCAGAACTAATGTATGTACAACATGAACACAAATAAAATATCTGAATAGTTTCATGGTAGTCAACTTCTGGTTTGCCATCTTCATTATCTCTCAATGTACAAGGAAAATTTTTCATCTTCATTATATAAAAAAAGAGGGTTGTAGGAAGGTAACAAAGCACCAACTGGGGTGGCTATAGAAATTGGGGTCCATCCTATGGGAGATAAGAGTCACTGGAAATACTGATGGCAGAAAACAAATGTGAGGAGAGCTTCTCAGAAGGGTGATGAATGGAAGAGTGTAGTGGCTCAGACAGGATTCTTAGAGATACCTAAAATACTTGTGGTATGTACGTTGGATTTGTATAGAACAGTAGGTGGAGAAGACAGGAGACTTACTTTTATGTGTTGGAGATAATGAAAGAATATAGCAGTGGAAGTAGAAGTAAAATATGGATGTAAGAAATATTACAAGAAACTGTAAGATTTGGCAATTAATTTTACGTTAAAGATAGTCCTGAATTTTCGATGAATAATTGAAAGAATGTTGGGATGTTGAGGATAAGGTGACTAATCTGTTTATGCCAAAGATTGAAATTTTTAAAATTTTTGCATAAAATATGCACGTTTCCTAGAAAAATTCAAGAAAGAGGAATTTGCTTGTTTTAGTTTTTCCAGTATATGACACAATTTAATTATTTTTTCCCATCCCCCTACCCACCCTACAACCCCCTGCACCTATGTACATGAGCTTTGTTTCCCTTTTTTAATTACCATATATCTTTTTCCCCTTGTTACTTACCACTACACTCCATTTCCCTTTGAATATTTTCTATTTCATAATATCTACCGTATATTCTAGAGCTCATTTACATCTTTAGTTTCTCATACCAGAGAAAAAATATGGTATTTACAGATCTGTGACCTTTTTATTTCACTTCTGAGTATGTCCGAAAGATACATCCATTTGAATATAAATGACTCAAATTTATAATTCTTTATGGCAGAGTAATACTCCATATTATAGAAAAACCACATCTTCTTTATCCAGTCTCCAGCTGATAGAAGAAACAAGAATTTGAAGAGAACATTTTTCATTATGCTCTATCATGGGCTTTTGGAAAATGGATCACTCGGCTCTTAAGCAAGAGATTTGGGAAATTTGATAAAAGAAAAGCCACATTCTTATAATATGAACAGATGACACAATTTATATAGATGTTCGTTTGCAATGTAGAGTTTAGATTTAGCTCTGGCCCTGTCAGCGATTCCTCTGCCCTTCCTGTGTTTAGTTTTCTCAACTCTAAAAATCATTTGCCTTCTCAGAATTATCCCATTCAAGTTAAGGTGTGGAACTCTGTCCACCTCTCCTTAGGAAGCTGTCAGCCAAGCTTGTGAGGACTCACAGAAAGTTTGTGATCTGAATGTAGACTTGATTCCTATGCCAAAGAGCAGGCTTGAAGTTTTGAGAATGAAAGAAATGACAAGAAGGGGCAGGTTAGTGCTTGGGAGATTTGTCTCCCACAGTGAACATGGATTGAGGCAGAAGAGTGAAGATGAGGAAGACAAAACATTATATGGAGCCCAGAGAACACTTTGGAAATTTCATTTGTTAGAATCTAGGTAGCAATGTTGTAAGACAGTTTGTATTATAAAACAAAATCAAAGAAGGAAAGAGACTCCTTGAGCCCTTGGAGGCATTGTTTTGTGAGAATTCTTCAATGTCTATCAGTAGTTCCTGGGAAGTTTTGTCCTTCCTTTTTGTTGCTGAGAGTGCAATGTACCAGAGTTTCAGATTGGGCATCAGGTCACACTTTGATCTGCATGTAAAATCCAATCCAAATCTCTGGGTCATTACTGAGATTGGTTATTATTATTGGTTATTCTTATTATTGTTGGTTATTATTATGAGATTGTATTTGGTTTTGAATTCTTAGTATCTTTCCTTAGTGTCTAGTGTTTAAAATGGAATAATTTATTGTTTCTATTAAAAGAAAGCAACTGCTACAATAGAAGGATGGTCTCTGGAAGAGGACAAACAGCAGTTTTGCATTAATTATTACTGTCTGTTGAACAGTTTATTGAACATATATGTACTTGGCAAAGAGAGGGCTATCAACAAAGGTGAAAAACAACTAAATTCTTTCTTAATCACTCTTGAAGTCAGCTTAATTCTTGCTCATTAGTTCATGTTTTACTTGATCCTTTTCTTACCTAAGGGTGCGTTTGGTATGGATTTTTGTTTGGTAGCTGCTGCAGATGGGTGGATTTTTCTTGCATGTTCGCTGGTTGATTCATTCATTCCATATAAATTTATTAATGTTTTAGGAATCACAAAATATAGTAGGGAGTATAGGACAGAAAGCATATTTAAATAAATCTATGAATAAAATTTGTTAATTAGGGCCGGAGGGTTAGCTCAGTGGTTCCGGTGCCTGCCTCGCAAGTGCAAGGTCCTGAGTTCGATCCCCGGTAACCACATGTAATGCTGGGCGTGGAGACACGCCCACCAACAATCAACACCGCATACCACAATGCCGGACGTGGTGGCTCACGCCTGTCTTTCCAGCACTCAGGAGGCAGAGACAGGAGGATTGCTGAGTTTGCAGCGGCTTGCCTGGGCACCATAATGAGCTCAGGGCCAGCCTGAACTACAAAGCGAGACCCTGTCTCAAAAAGCAAAAAAAAAAAAAAAAAATTTGTTAATTAGACATCAGTGTAGTGTATGTAAGCCACAGGCACAAAGCAATATCATGTTTTAATCCTTTTGAATTTATTTATGTCAGAATATTTGCTTATATTCAATATTAATATAAGCACAATAAAAATAAAAATGTTCACATTATTCTTAGAAACAGTATTGAAGTAAAAATATTTCTCTCATGCCTAGCAATGGAGAGCATACTTTTCATGTATGTATTGACCCTTTATATACTTTTGAGAAGTATCTCTTTATTTCATGTGTCCATTTTTTGGACTAGGTCTTTTTATTTCAGTGAATCTGTTGTTTGTGTAGACAAAGGCTGTTGATTTTTGAGCATTTACTCTGTATCCAGCAACACTACCAAATTTGGTAATTAAGTCTAGCAGTCTCTTGGTTGAGTTTTTAGGATCTTCAGGATAGAGTATCATATCATCAGCAAATAATGCCAGTTTAACTTCTTCCTTTCCTATCTTTATTCCTTTTATATCTTTGTCCTGCCTGATTGCTATGGCTAATGTTTCCAGCACTATATTGAACAAGAGTGGTAGACTGGGTCTTTTTATTTGTGGGAGGATCTATTTTTTGAGTTCTTTATATATTCTGTGTGTGTGTGTGTGTGTGTGTGTTTTACTGGGGATTGAATTTGGGCCCTTGTGTTTCCCAGGGTAGACACAGTACCACTTGTGCTAAATCCCTAGCCCTCTTTACATTTTTTTTTTTTTTGAGACAGGGTCTCGCTTTGTAGTTCGGGCTGGGTCTGAGCTCACTATGTAGCCTAGGCAAGCTTCAAACTCAGCAATCCTCCTGTCTCTGCCTCCCGAGTGCTGGGATTGAAGGCGTGAGCCACCACGCCTGGCCTCTTTATATATTTTAAAATTGAATTTATTGGTACATTATATATAAACACATCACAATTACACTCAAGATTGAGACTTTGTACCAGTATATGACATGACTTAATTCTCATTTTCCCCCATCCCCTACCCATCCTACAGCCCCCCGCTCCTACATATACAGGCTTTGTTTCCTTTTTTTTTTTTGAGACATGGTCTTGCTTTGTAGTTCGAGCTGGCTCTGAGCTCACTATGTAGCCCAGGCAAGCTTCGAACTCAGCAATCCTCCTGCCTCTGCCTCCCGAGTGCTGGGATTACAGGTGTGAGCCACTACACCCGGCTTTGTTTCCTTTTTTTAAAAAAACATCAATTTTTTTCTTTCCCCTCATTACTACCCGTAAACCCCATTGCCCTTTGAATATTTACTATTTCTTTTTTTTTTTTTTTTTTTTTTGAGACAGGGTCTCGCTTTGTAGTTCAGGCTGGCTCTGAGCTCACTATGTAGTCCAGGCAAGCCTCGAACTCAGCAATCCTCCTGTCTCTGCCTCCCGAGTGCTGGGATTACAGGCATGAACCACCACACCCGGCCTGAGAGTGATTTTGAAATTAACTTCTTCCTTCTCATTTTCATTAAAAACGTCGAGTAGTATTCATGTTAGATTTTCCCTGAAGTTTTTGCATAATTTGGCTATGAATTCTTCAGGTCCTGGGTTTTTCTTTTTGATAGTGTTTTTATTATTCCTTCATTTACATTGCCTTTTATTGGATTGTTCAAGGCTTTTAAGTGTTCATTTCTGGCAATTCATATGTGTCTAAGTATCTCCCATTTCTTCTGCATTCTCCAATAGTTTCATTTCTAATAGCATTACTTTATATTTTTCTCTGTCTTTGGGGGGTTAGATTGATTAAGAGCTCATGTGTTTTATTCTTTTCAAAGAACTGGCTCTTTGATATATTGATTCTTTGCACTTTTTTGTCTCCATTTCATTAATTTCTGTTCTGATCTTTATAATTTTCTTCCTTGTTCAAATGCTGGGTTTAGATTCTTCTTATTTTTTGAAGACTTTGAAATGAATCTTTAGGTTATTTGTCTGAACTTGTTCTGTTTTTTTGATGTGGATATTTACTACTATAAGTTTCCTTTGCAGTTTTCATTGTACATCTTAATATTCTGTTATATTTTACTTGGATTGTTGTTTAATTCCAGAAACTCTTGTTTCTTCCTCAATTTCTTCTGTGATCCATTGATTATTCAAGAGTGTGATGCTTAATTTCCACAAATTTGCATAGTTCTGTTGTTTCTTTTATTGTTGATTTCTAATTTTAATTATACTGTGATTTGATAATATGCATGGTAAAATTTTAATTCTGCATTTGCTTAGGCATGTTTATTCTCTAGTATGTAGCCTCTTATGGACAGGGTAGTATGAGCTGTTGACAAGAATGTATATTTTCTTGTTGGAGGGAATACTCTGTACATATCTTTAAGTCCATTTATTCAAAGGTTTGTTTCAATTCTGGTATTTCTTTGTTGGTTTTTTATTTGATATGTCTATTGAGATAGTGCTGAGGTGAGATCACCCAGTATAATTTTACTGCTGTTTACCTGACTTTGGAGGTCCATTATCATTTATGAAGTTGGAAGCACTTCTTTTTGGTACATATAGTTATGTTTGTGTTTATTATCACTCTCTGTTGAATTGTTCCTTTAGGCAATACATATTGTTCTATTTTGCCTTTTTTGACCAGCTTTGGGTTGAAATTTACCTTGTTTGAAAATAGGATAGGAAGCCCCACTTTTTGGGGGGATTGGGCTGCACAAAATATTGCTTTCCATTCTTTGATTTTTAGTTTACAAATATCTTTTTGTAGTAAAAATATTTCTTGTATACTCTTGAATTTTGTTTCCTTTAATCTATGTCTTTTGCTTGTGAATTGAGTTCATTTACACTGATGTTTATAATTGATAGGCACTGACTTATTTCTACCATGGTGTTAATTTCTCTTTACTATACTTTCTTTCTTCCCTTCTATTTAATTACTGGCCCTATCTGATATATTCATTTTGTAGAACCTTTTGGCATTACTAGCTTAATTATTTCTTGGACATTCTTGGACATTTTTTGTAGTGTTCCTTTGACCATCATGAATGTCTTGAGGTTTTCTTGATCATGGGAATATCTTATTTCTCCATTGATTTTTAAAGATAATTTTGCAGACTATAACAGTTTGGAAGGGAAGTAGATTTATTTATTTATTTATTTTTGGTACCTGGAATTGAATTCAACACCCTGTGCTTGCCAGGAAAATACTTTTTGGTACCAGGGATTGAATTCAGGACCTTGTGCTTGAAAGACAGTGGCTAAACCCCAGGCCTGGAAGTTGTTATCTTCAACAGCTTGAAGCATTTCATCCCATGCTCTCCTTGCACTTGAGGTTTGTGTTTTGAAATGTGTTACAATTTTAGTAGGTTATCCTTCATAGGTAATTCATTTCTTTTCTCTATCAACCTTTCAAGATTCTCTTCTTGTTTTGTATTTTAGGCATTTTAATTATTATGTGGCATTGAGTAGGGTTTTTATTTTTAATATTTTATTTTCTGATCATGACCATTCAAGGCTCTGTGTGCTTCACTGTTTGTATGCTTAATTCTTTTTTCCTGTCTGGAAAGTATTCTGTTACAAATTATGTAAACAGTATTTTATGACTATTGTGCTGTCTTCTGATTTTCTCAAATTCCAGGTACTCTTTTATTCATTCATTCATTCATTCATTCATTCATTCATTTATTTATTTATTTATTTATTGTTGTTGTTGTTGAGACATGGTCTCACTCTATAGTTCAGGCTAGCCCTAAAGGGGTAACTATATAGCCCAGGCAAGACCCGAACTCAGCAATCCTCCTGTCTCTGCCTCTTCAGTGCTAGGATGAGGGCATGAGCACCATGCCCAGCACTGTGGTATGTGGTACTGATTGTTGGTGCGCATGAGTCACCATACCCGTCATTGTGGTATGTGATTACCTGGGATCGAACTTGGGACCTTGCCCTTGCAAGGCAGACGCTGGAACCACTGAGCTAAATCCCTAGCCCTATTCAGATTTTTAAATTGACTTTATTTGGTACATTTTATACATACATTATGATCACATGAAACATTAAGAATTTGTACCCATGCATGACACATTTTGATTCTCATTTTTCTCCTTTCCATTGTACTCCTTATGACCCCCACTCCTTATAGACAAGCCTTGCTTCTTTTTCTTTTACTATCAAATTCTTTCTTTCCCTTCTTTACTTTTCCCTACCTGCCCTTTTCCTTTTGCAGGTTTTCTTCCTTTTTCACATTACCTGTCATACATTTTGACATTCATTTACAACTTCAGTTTTTTGTACTAGGGAAAAGATATGGTATTTACACATCCATGTCCTGTTTATTTCACTTATGAATATTCCCTCAAGGTACATCCATTTGAGTATAAATGACTGAAATTTATCATTCTTTATGGCTAATACTCCATTTTATTAAAAATAAAAAAACACCCACATCTTTTTTTTCCAGTCTCCCATTGATGGGCATATGGACTGTATCCAGGATTGAGGTATTACAAACTGAGCTGCTGTAAACATGGGTGCACATATGTCACTGTGGTATGATTATTTTAACTCTTTCATATATATATATATATATCTAGCAAGGAAATAGTAGGGTCAAATGAGACCTTGAGTCCTAGTTTTTAAAGGAATCTCCACACTGATCTCCACAATGGTTGCACCAGTCTACATTCTCACCAACAATGGAAAAGGGTTCCTTTTTCTCCACAACCACTGCAGCATTTGTTGTTGGTTGATTTCTTGATAGCCATTTTTTGTGGAATGATATGGAATCTCATCTTTTCATCTTCATATCTCCTATGTCCATCAATGCTAAACATTTCTTCATCTATTTCTTAGCTGCCTTTACTTCATCTGAAAAATGTCTCTTTCATTTGCCCAGTTTTGAATTGCATCTTTAAATTTGGGGTCTGATTTTTTTTAAAGTTCTTTATATACCCTAGATAGGAGTCCTTTGTCTGAGAAACATTGCTGAAATTTTTTCCCATAATGTAGGTTGTCTTTTTGCTCTTTTGGTGGCTTCTCTTGCTGTGCAGAAGCTTTTTAGTAAGTTGTTGATTCTTTCTGCTAGTTCCTGTGCCGCTGAGGTTTTGTTCACGAAGTCTTTCCTTATGCTGCAGTCTTTAAAGTTCTATTTAACCTATTTTCCAGAAAGTTTAGTGTTTCTGTTTCAATATTTAGGTCTCTAATCTACTTTGGTTTTAGTATGGTGCATGGAGAAAGAGAAGGATGTAGCTTTAATCTTTGGCACATTGAAGCAGTTTTTCTAGCACCATTTATTAGTCCTGTTTGAGTTATGTAGGAGTTGTTGGATCTTAGTTTTCATCTTCTTTATTGTTTTTAAGGCATCTCTCCTTAACTGATTGTTGTCCACGACCTTGTCCACTAGGTCTGATGCTCCGTCTTCACCTTAGTTCCTTTTGCTGTCTGCATTTTCAATCATGATTTAATTCCCTGGATTTTTTCTTTTTGGAACTTTCTTTATGTACTCCATTCTTTTCTATACAAAGCCTTCATATTTTGCATTTCTTTCTTTATTTTAGCTTGACTAGATGTTTGTTAGTGTGTTCTATAGATTCACTGTTCATTTCTTTCATTATTGTTATCATATGATTAATTATATCTTCTTTAAATTCACAAAGCACCTTATAGAACAGTTTTACCTCCATTGACATCCTTTAAGAACTACCTCCTGTGTAGCTTATTATTTCCTACCTTTCAGTGCTCCCTGTACCAGTTTTTAGAGAAGATGGGAGGTTTTGGAATCATTTTGTTGCCTTGTCTTTTCATGCTTCTATTCTTTTTTTTTTTTTTTTTTTTTTTTTTTTTTTTTTTTTTTTTTTTTTTTTTTTTTTTTTTTTTTTTTTTTTTTTTTTTTTTGAGACAGGGTCTTGGTTTGTATTTCAGGCTGGCCCTGGGCTCACTATGTAGCCCAGGCAAGACTCCAACTCAGCAATCCTCCTGTCTCTGCCTCCCGAGTGCTGGGATTACAGGTGTGAGCCACCACGCCTGGCACTGTGGTATGTGGTAGTGATTGTTGGTGGGCCTGAGTCACCATACCCAACATTGTATGTGGTTACCTGGGATCGAACTCAGGACCTTGCGCTTGTGAGGCAGGCGCTGGAACCACTGAGCTAAATCTCCGGCCTCATGCTTCTATTCTTTTGTTTGTATGTTTTATACTGGATCTTGGAAATTCCTTGGTCTACTGTCCTGTTCTTTGAGAGTGAATCACAGTACTGTTTATGACTGTTCTTGGTATTGTTATAGAGAGAAAACCAGATGCTGTTTAGCTATATGTTAACTTATCTATAGTAGTGAATTCCTAACAGCAAAGACATCAGATGTCATGTAGGTATTGGCAGATCCTACAAACCAGTCATAAACAGCCTTTCACTGAAACAAAGAGGACCCTGATTTTCGTGAAGAAAGTGGCTCCCATTTTATGAACTATAGTGATTCAGAGTAATGATTCCTACTGACTTTTGGTAGCAGTGCCAGAGCTCAGACATATCATATACCTTGTGTGTTCTTCTCCAGGACTGTCCTCTCTGTTGCTTATTTCCACTGGCCCCAGCCTCCTACAAGTTACTACAGGCCTTGTGATCTTTCCTATCTTGCCTTCCTTCCCCCCATTGTGTTCCTGTTTAGCTCTCTCCCTCTCTCAGCCTATCTCCCTTTGGCTATATCTAAATAGATCTTTAGGATGTGGTATTACCTGAGTCCTGAAGTGAAAGTCTCTTCCTGGCCACTGATCATTTCTTTGATTCAATCAATCTGTTGTTTATCAACTCTGTTGCCCTGTGCTATGTGTATTGCAACTGAATTGGAATTTCCAATGTTTGTGAAACTCTACATATTATTTATAAAATACTATATTTTCATAAAAGGTTTTTCACTTCCACCTTTTAATATTCTCTGTAATGACTTCTTTTGCTAGATTAAGCCAAGAAATGCACATCTGGTTGAAAAATGGGCATGAGACAAATCACTTAATTGTTTCACATTTTAATAGTTACATGTTTGACTTTTCCCAATACATAACAGAAAACTGTCTTATATGTACCTTAATTAGTTGCTTCCCTTTGCCATGGCATGTATCTTTCTAAATCTGCAACCTCTTCATTTGTTTCTGGCTGAATGTTACCTTTAGTTTTTGTATCATTGCTAACTACTCCTTAGTTTTGCCCTTTCGTTGATATTATTCAGCACTGATTACATATAATAGATATAATCATCACTCTGTTTTGCACAGAACATTGGCAACTCTGACCTTTGTATAAAATCATTGTTAATCTAGAAATTTATTCCTATTTCTACTATTCTTCACTGTTCTCTCAAAAGTCTCCCCAAGAAATGATGTATTAGGTCAAGAGTTTTCCCAATGCTGGTAGAGACTGGAAAGATCTAAATGAGCATTTCTGTTAATTGGTTATAGCATATAATAATGTCGAGGACATAAGTCCGAAGATTCCCCCTTAAGAATCATGGTTTGAGCTTTAATAACATTATAGGTTTCATTTCCATAATATCCTGTGCCTTAATATTTTAAATTTAAAACTTTTATCATAAAGTATGCATTGAATGTTCAAATCTTAATTTAGAATATTCCAACTGTTTCCTTCTCTGTTGTGGTGGACTCGCCTTTTCTTTCTTTTCTTTTCTTTCTTTGTCCTTTCCTTCCTCTGTTCTTGTCCTCATTCCTTCTTTCTTTCCTCCCTCTTTTTCTTCCTTCTACTTTTTAATGAGGAGCAGAATATTACTGATGAACCTATTATGGCAGGTTACTTTTTTCAATACTTAGAAAACAGAAACAAATGCAGATACTTTTTCTATGGCATCTAAATATCTAAATCAGTATGAATTTACAAAGTTATTGTTTAATTCTTGACATTTATTTGGCAACATGTACAAAAATAGTGGAGATTACTGATTTTTAGGATAGGTAGTACTGTATAATAATTAAACTGTCTAAAGGTAAATGGGGTGATCTGCAGGAAAATAAGTTCCTTTGAGACAGGTGACTCCTTCTTAATGTATAAGTCAGGGGAATCATTCATGGAGGTATGCTTGTTGAATAAAACTCTATCTTGTTCTGTGATTTTGTAGTTTTTATAAGTGGCCAGCTGATAAATATTTTTAGCTAAGTTTATTGTATTTCACTAAATTGGACACAGTGGTTCAACTGTTTCCAGTAAAAGCAATTCAATTATTATTGCTTGAAGTGAATTTTTAAGCCTGTTGAGGATAAACCCACTTAATGAAATGCAAACACATTTTCAGTGACTAATTAGGTATAGTAATGAAGTCAGAAAAATTTAATTTTGACATCCTGTATTTTGGGAAGATAAGTATACACTAAGCCTAGCTAATTAGTGTTCCAGTTATTTTTTAGCCCTAATGTGTGTATTAAGCAGCTTTTGTAATGAATGGTCAGGAGTTTTGTGAACATTCTCAGATGAGAGCAAAGTTGGGAGATTTGGCAGACTAGCATTTTTATTTTTCTCCTGAGTTTTAAAGTTGTTTTTGTGTATTTACTTTACAAAATCTGAATGTTTGCACTGTGCTGCATTTTGTACTCTAGTATTTATAGTGGGTAACTTTTGAAATCTGAATAATTAAATGTTTAATCAATTTAATTTTCTATATTATTTTGCTTAGATCAATCTAAACATTGAGGCAGTTCCAATGTTAAACAAGTTTTATTGTATTTTGGTTTAAAAATAGTTATAGACTTAGGATCTTATTCAACATGCTTCAGTGTAAAAAACATGTTTAACTATTTTTAATTGTCAACTGTTAACTAGTCATAGAGACTAGATTTTTTCGCTGGCATTTACATAGGATACAATAGTCAATGTAATTTAAAGTCACCTAACATAGTTTTAAATTACTGCGTTAGAAAGTAGGTACATGCACTTCATTGGCTTATAGAAAAATTGAGTGCTGCAATAATTATAAATTGCAAAATGTGATACATGTTTGAACCTCTTTCTATACTAAGTACTTTTAACAAACTGAAACAGTTCAGCAACATTAAATCATTCCTCCCTGCATGTACTACCAGGAGTTTTGTTATTTTTATATTTTTAAAATATATTTTCTTTCTAAAATGACCATATGATTTTTATTTTATTTATTTATTTATTTTTGCTTTTTGAGACAGGGTCTCGCTTTGTAGTTCAGGCTGGCCCTGAACTCGCTATGGTGCCCAGGCAAGCCGCTGTGAACTCAGCAATCCTCCTGTTCCTGCCTCCCGAGTGCTGGGATTACAGGCGTGAGCCACCATGTCCAGCATTGTGGTATGCGGTGTTGATTGTTGGTGGGCGTGTCTCCATGCCCAGCATTATATGTGGTTACCGGGGATCGAACCCAGGACCTTGTGCTTGCGAGGCAGGTGCCGGAACCACTGAGCTAACCCTCCGGCCCGACCATGTGATGTTTTTTAAAAGGTGATTTCAATTCTATTTTCTGTGTCCCATGTTTCTCATTATTAGATGTAGAAAAGCTAGTTTTAAAAGAAGATATAAAAATCTAAGATATTCTATTTAGATTTCTGTTATTTCTCTTTGAGAGTATAAAGTCTGAAAGTGTCCCTTTTCAGTGACTGCTGTGTAGTGATCCCTGCATTGCCAGTGTCTTCTGATAGGTGAATGTCTTTTGTCATCTACAATCATGTTAATCCTCACAAGCCCACACTATTGGAACTGAACTGTGCTGCTTTGCTGCAGGTCAGCTTTCATGGACAATTAGTGTTGTAACAGGACTTCGGTCATAAGTTGTCTTAAGTGTTTATTGTAAAGACATCATCCTGTAGTTGAGCAACAGCGCGTTAACTTCATCTCTTGTGAAACATTTCATGTTAGCCTTTTCTTTGAGACAAGTCAAGCAACTGCTCTGTGTTCTGTGCCTAGCATCTTTTTTTGTGGGAAGCCTTAGGCTCTTAAAATTTACTGGTTGTTTTTCTCTTTTTGCTCATCTTGTTTGCTCTTGTCCCCTCTCGGTGACTGTCAAAGGCCCACATCCAGTTATTCTTCTGACAAGAATGAAAAGCACTATCTTCCTGCTGTTTGGCTCTGTGTCAGTATCGACAAGTTGTACGTGTTTGACGCTCAGTGAGGTGACTGGTTCCAGCAGTATGTAGAAGGAAGCCAATAAATCTTCAGTGTCACTCTACTCATTGCCACTTGATTGCTCTTTTTACTCTAAATATCACCATGGAAACAAACACTTATAAACATGTTTCCACCTGAAATCACCATTCTTGTAGGTTCTTGAAAATGTAGACAACTCTCCTCAATTAACCTCCCAAGATTGCTAGCTGATATCTGTAAAAATGGTCATTTTAATATATTTCAGTTGTTTTATCAGTATTTTTTATTTTGAAATATAATTTCTGTGCATGGTTATAGATTTTTAAAATGCAAAATAGTGCCTTTAGTATGGTAGTTTTCTTCTCTGTAGGTATTTAATCTTTTATAGGTGTTTTTAATTTAAAGGGAGATTGTAATTAATTCCTTTCAAGAAGGTATTTTCAGGTGTCAAGAAATAAATCGAACATTCTCACTTGGTATATAAATGTGGTTTTGTTTCTATGTTGTGTTTGTGTTTACCATTTTGATTTCCATTCTTTGTCTTTTTTATTTTGACAGTAAAAGTGTGCATGCATTGATACATCTATGTTGTACACACACACCCACCTAGATGGACACATGCACACACATCTGCATTGATTTATCCTTGTAATATGACTTCCCCAACAATTTGTCTTTATTTAAAACCAGGCAACAATTCCAGTTTCTAAAAGTCCCTGGATTATACTGACTGAAGAAAATGTGAATCTGTGTATGCCAGGTTGACATGTGCAAACAAGGTTGGCATTTATTTTTAGTTTCTTGGAGCTCATGAATTTCAGGGAAACTTCTAATCTCAATATTATTATTTTTATTTGACAACTTGTACCACAAATCAGTTTTCTTTTTTGCATACCAATGATCTGTTCTCTTTTCTCTGCCTTTTATAAATTTATGGATTTATATCTCTTAGTTGCCAATTATTTGCTATTTTCACAAGTGAAGATTGACTATATTGTCCTTCATATATTGGCCTAATATAGAGATACAACATTGTTTTATATAAACTTAACATTTCTCTTGAGCTGGAAAGGAATTTTCTTTTAGGACGTTTTGTAAATTTTTAAAACAATCATGTTGAAGGAAGATACTGTAGGATTTAAAAAAATCTGGTTTTCTTTTAACATGTCTTTTAAAAGTTGTTACTTGTTTTAGATGACCCCATTTTAAATTAAAAGTTTTTGTGTTGTATCAAATGAGTACAATATTTTCTACAATGTGCTATTTTGCTACAATGTGCTATGTGTTACAATGTGTTTTTTGCCCCATAACCATTAGCTGATACCATTAAGATCAGCAGGTGGCTTTCTCTTACTAAATATACTAGCTTAAAATGGATATGTGCTAAAAAAAAAAGGATAATTCATTTCATTTGTGAAGACTGGAAGCCATGATAAATGATCTTCCTTTGCAAAATTCCCCATCTCTGAGACAGTATTAGTTTTTACTTTAATTACCGGCTGCCGTAATGTTTCCTATCCATAACTGTCTACAGAATGGACTGTTTCTGAGCAGAGGGTACGGCCTGTTTACTCAAGCATAGAGAAGAGGGCCCCAAGTTCTACCAAGTCTGAACTGCTGCACAGGAGAGTGTCCTTCATTTAAATATTTAAATATTAATGTTTAATTGTACAGGCAGAAAACTTCAATGTCATTTTAAGGATATGCAACTTTACCAGAGAGTCTTTGTCTATTATCAACTTTAGAGTTTTGTCTTGAATCTTAACATCCTTGGGAGCGTTGTGTCCATATTGGAAAGTTTGTGTGTATTTTTTCTTTTCTTTTCCTCCCTACATTTAAAAAATACTAACAAAATCTGTTGTCAGTGATAGCTCTCTCAAAAATGGCTTAGTTGACATTAGCTGAAAATGAGCAGAATGACACTAACTACTAATTGATTACAGTAATTACGCAGTCTTTGGCTAGTTTGTATTGGCAAACTCTATGTACTTCTGGAATAAATGTGAACTTGCAGAATGCAAGGAAAAGGTCACTCTCATTTGCATGATAGGCTTCATTAGAATATGCTAAGGACGAGACCTAGTGTTTTATGACTTCAGGTGATGAATAGCTACTATATTACTCTGCTAGTTGAAAGCATGTTTCAGTCACCATAATTTACCTTCTTTTCTTTTTTTAATTTCAAGGAAAATCTTTTAGGTTTTAGCAAGAAGAAACTTACTTTGTATTTTGAACTGATTATGCAACTGTATGTTGAAATACCTGGTAGGTAGAATTTGAAGGCCATTTCTAAAGGTAGGATGTAGAGTTGTATTTTCTACATCTGATGTAACGTTACACCTTCTGTCATTCATAAAAGAAAATGGCTTTTTAGTGTTTGAATAAAATGTAGCTTTATTCATTGGAGCTTTTTTTGTGTGTGTGTGAAAGTGGATTTTTTTATTGGTACATTTTATTGTGCATTATATATTCATTGGAGCTTTAATTTTAGATTTCATCTTATACTTCTTAGTATGCTATTCACTTACTGCCCAGTAGACTTTATTGAATCATAGAATGCATTGATTTTCACTTTAAGATAATGCAATTTCATCACTTTGTTAAATTTTCTCTTTAACATTCATGCTTAATTAGTACTATTTCTGTGCTGAAATCATTTTCTACATTTCAAGAATAGGTATAGCTGTTTCATGATGCCTATTTTTGCTTTAAACCTGCATACACAGGATGATTTTTCAGTTGTTTTAATGTCATTTATTAAGGACAAAATTGTGGGAGTATGTAGAAACAAAAGTAAGAACAATTCTCCATAACCCATCAAAATACATATTTTTAAAGTCGAGTTATTTTTTCCATTATATAAACGTTCTCATTTATTGTGTCTGATCATATAGTGATGGCTAATATTAACTGTCATTATCTGTACATTCTCATTATGAGAGAAAAATAGTCTTGGCTCCTAAAAGTGTCTTTACAAGAAGTATCTGCTCCTAATTAGCAGTGACTATAATCTCTTGGAACACAGGGTTAACACTTTCTAGATATGTTGCTATTATAAAGTTTCTTTATCTTTGAGAAGCCATTCCTGCTAGTAAAACTATGTTGAGAATGAAAAAGTGGACAGTTTTTTTTCTTTTATCAAATGTGGTTTTGTAATAAAATTGTACAATGAGCTTGCACAAGCTTTTTAAAATATCATTGCTGCCACTAAATAAGTCTATAATATATTTATTCAGGGATGTTGCAGGCATTTTTGATTTATTTGCTTTTAGAGAAGTTTTGTTAAGGGAGATAATGAGCAGAGCTGGTGTTAATCATTTACCATGAAACTCTAAAGAATGAAATTTTGCATATCTTTAGCACTGTTGGGGAAAATAAATTTACTCAGTACTAATGGCCTATGTGTAATTTAAAAAAAATACTGTCTTACTCTGGAGAAAATGTAATACACTCTTGAGAGTTGTCAAAAACTAAACTAATCAATACATAATTAGAAATTTATATATAAAATCATGATTGTTATGTGTAAAGATGAAAAGTTAATTTTTGTCATTCAGCCTTGTATATGTGTCATGATCTCTCATATTAACTGTTAGATATGTATTTTAAAGAAAGAATCACAAATGTGTTCGTAAATGCCTGCATTGCTATATACGTACAATACCCCCCCCCCCCGGAACTCACATACACACATACACCTTTAATATTTTGTATCAGACATAATTTTTTAGTCTTTATAATCTTGTTCTAATACTGACTGTTAAATTCCTTAAGGGGAGGTACATAGTCTAGATTTAAAAATTCTAGTAATTAATTATAGGCATTTATAATATTAATTATTCTCAATAGAGAATATCAAGGGCAATTTTGTTGCATTATACTTGAGAGCATTTAAAAGTACATAAAGATATTTAAAAAAATCTCTGAATATGTATTAAACTGAATTTATGACAGTTCGTTGGATTATTTTAAAAGTCAATTGAATTTATGCACATTAGAGTTGAGTGAAGTGAGCATGGATTAAAAACCAAATGCTATAAACAGTAGCCATGTTATATAAGGGTAAAAATGTCTTTTATGATCAATGTTCATTTAATAATGAGAGCTTAAGAATTATTTTTCAGCTCCTTTGTACATAGGTAGAACAGTATACAAATAACTCTGTCTGGGTGGATACTGAAAGGTGAACTAAACTTTCTGATCTCGTTTTCATATGTGCCTGAGAAACTAAATTTGTGGGCCAGGAATTTAGTGACTCTTACAAGCACTAAGTCCCAATTTAGATCCTTAGTACCAACAAAACGGAGAAAAAAAATGCCAGAAATACCTTAAAGAAACTATAAATTTGTGTAAGGAGACTTGAATAGTTATGTGTAATTTCCCAAAGTTAAGAAAATACATTGTTCTTTTAAAAAATAATGTGTTCCTTAATATCTTGGTATCTTGAATCACTTGTTTCTTAGACAAGCTGTAATCCTAAATTCCTCAACTAATTGCATAGGACTTTCAAAACCATAATATTAATATCTTGCTTTAATTTTAGGACTTTTTCATATTTGATATGAGATATAGGGCTCATTGTACTTTTTAAAGGTTTATTATAGCCCAAAAGGTAATCATGTGTGACACTGATTTGTATAAGTGTCTTTAACATATTTTGTTCTGGTATTAGTGTCTCAATGTACTTCAGTGAATACAAATGTATTCACTGTTAATCAGAAAATTTTTATTTTTTTTATTTTCTTGAAATTGGCATTGAACTAGTGACCTTGCCCTTGCAAGGCAGGTGCCGGAACCACTGAGCTAAATCCCTGGAAAGCTTTTTTGTATTACAGTGTTTGGAGGTACTTGCTTTGCATGTTGTTTAGTTTCATTAAGTTTTTTTCTTCCCACAACATAGTATGATTTTCTTGATTAATATTTTCTATTGCCTAAATAATTTATCTCCCCAAAATTATGGTATATATGCCTGATTATTATTTTCAATATTAAAATTTAGGGATGCCTGGAAAGGATTGCTTAGATCTTTTATTTTTTCCATAATTATTTTTATCCTCTCCCAGAGGCAGTGATGAGCTCTGGTTACTGAAGGGATAGGGTTACAAATAAGCAGTGTGGTACATGTTTCTGTAGTCAGTAACTAAAATGTTGCTGGTAATCGTCTGGCTTTCAAAGAATACTGTAGCTTTGAGACTGTACATTTATGTATTTTTTTCTTTTTTGGAAGCCCATCTTCAACTTAATTTAGAGAACCTATTTTTAAAGATGTTTTCAAAGCTTGGCTTTTTAGTTCCTGAAATAAGAACATGACCCTAACTCCAAAAATGTAGACTGCAGTGGGACTCATAGTAATAAAGTGTTATAGAATAGTCTAAGTATTTTCTGGATAAAGTGATGTCATCATGTAAAAAGTAAAATGAAACATATGCAATGCAAAGTATGATCAAAACACTTATTTATGGCTTCAAAAGCATTGAATTGAAGGAAATTCTGTGTATAAAAATACACACGCACAGACCCAAATTTTATTAATTGTATGTTTTTGATACTGTTTACAAAGCTTCAGTTTAGAATATACCATTGTTATTATTCTGGAGAAAATATTAAGCTGTGTTAAATTTGTTTGTTTGTTTCCAGGGATTAAATTCAGGACCTTGCACTTGCCAGGCAGGCACTGTTTTGCTGAGCTATATTCTCAGCATGTGTTAATTTGTTTTTGCTGTTGTTGTATCAGATTACCATGTAGAGAATTGGCCATCTATGGGTTCGTTATCTGCGGATTCAATCGACTATGGATTGAAAATATTTGGGAAAAATCACATTATTTTACTATGCACAAACATATTTCTTGTCATTCTCTAGTCAAAATAGTCCTAAGAAATATTTACCTAGCATTTACATTGTATTAAACATTCTAAGTGTCTAGAGATGGTTTCAAGTATGTAAGAAGATAGATGTAGGTTACATGCAAATCCTGCACTGTTTTATTGGACACTTGAAGCACCTGAGGATTTTGAATTCTGCAGGGTAGATCTGGAATCACTTCCTCTCTGATATAAAGGGGCTACTGTACCTGGTGGCTCAAAAGGCAATTTATTTTCTTAAAAAATTAGAAGACAAATCAGTTTTCCTGGCCATCATGAAGGAGTCAGCAGGGTTGCTGTCCCTTTGTAGCTAGGAAAGGTCTCTGCCTTGCCTCTAGAGGTTTCTGGTTGCACACAGTATTCATTAGATTATTACCTTATCCCTCTGGTCCCCACTTCTTTGGCCTCTGCCTGCCCTTCTATATGTCCGATCTCCTGCCTTTCTTAAGAGGATATTTGTGGTTGCATTTAGGTTAGGGCCCTCCTAGAAAGTCCAGGTAAATTTATCATCTCTAGTTCTTCAGCCAGATAATATCTACAAAGACTTCTTGTTTATATATGATAATTTTTACAGGTTCCAGGAACAGGATATGATATTGTTGGGGGTCTATAGTGACTTCCCTCTATGTGAATATGCATATAACTATTAGTTTTTATCAGTTATGTCTTCACTTTTAGGCTTAATTCCAAGAACTAAAAAGATAAGACCTTGTCTATCACACATGTAGGAGAAAATAGTGATTAAATTCAGGAAAACTGAGTTGGTTCCTGGTCCAACTGCCCGGCTGGCATTAATGGGCAGGAAATGCGGATGTGAGAGGCATTTAAGGCCATCCCTACATTTAGAGAAGTTGATCCAGGAATTTCCCATTATACGAATCTTTCTCCTTTGCTTGATCTCCAAAGTTTTCCTGCTGGGACATGACTGGTTAGTACAGTAGGGTCTGGAGAGCCTCTGTTTTCCATACTAGTAATGAAGTTAGAAGCAAGTGCGTGTTTTTGGCTTCTGCACTGTGCCAGTTATTGCTGTGACTCCCAAGTCAGCTCAGTAGCAGTTATCACTGTCACTCAGTTTCAGGAACCCTGCCTGAGAAAGAAGTCTTTTGTCCGGTTGAAGTGGCTGGCAGGTGGCTACCAACATCACAGAAAATTAGTCTTCACTGGCCAGGTCATGCACAAAGAGTGACTGTAACCCATTAGATGGTTTATGGAGGCCAGCCAGTAGTTAATGTCTAAAATTAGGACAGTGAACCAATAGAAAAATATATACAGGATGACTCATGAATGTATTGTCTATAGTGAAGTTAGGAAAATTTTATATATTCATATGTGGAAATTTGTATGTGGGAGCTTGTATATTTGGGTGTAAATGTACATATGTACTTAGAAAATTTTTATATGTAAATATATATGTTCATGCAGATACTACACATACACAAATAGCCAAACATATGCACACAGTTTGAATGGCCATGTAGTTATCTGTAAAAGATGGGGTGTAATCTAGAACAATGATTTTTATCATCCCTGGACTAGAATATACTGAAGTACAACTATAGCCTTAAAAATTTATATTATATTCTATCTGAATAACAATGAGGAAAACATGATAGTCTGCATTTAATTTAGAATCAGGTTAGCCAAAAAGCAAGAATTTTAAAAATAAATAAAAGACAGTATAATGTAGTGTATAGAGACATTACATCTGATTCATTCTCACCTTATATATGTATATTTATTATACCCCTGTGCCTTATTTGTGTATTTTAAATGATAGCAAATTTCCTTGGCTGTCAAATATACATACAATACCTAAAGTTTTTTTTAACAATAAAAGTATATCCACTGGCATAGAAACAGCCCCTTTAATATCAGTGATAGAAGAAAATCACTGTTTAAGAAGCTGCAAACCCCAGTGTGGGTGTTATCTGGAATCTGTCATTCTCTTTGAATAAACTGCCCAGCTGCATGTTATAATTATCTGGTACTACAGGATTGGAAGTGAAAACCTGGAATGAAAGAAAGTTTACAAAAGAAAAGCAGTGCAGTTCATGCCTAGAATTCCGTATCAAGTGGGAAGAAAGAGATTGTAATTGGAAGAAACCTTGAAGGGCTTTTGAATGGTAAATTACATTGTGGGACAATTCTTTATATATTAATATCTTTAGTTCTTTATCTCACCATAGTAATCAAAGCACTACGTTTTATTTATTTTTTCTCCCTTATTAGTCTCTTATCATTGGAGTGGAGAAGTAAGGTGGAAGACTTCAAGGGAAAAGAAAATATTTTATGAAAGTGTTTTTTGGTTGAAGAAATTTCCACATAAGAAAATCCTAACTTTTCTTCTGTTCTGTAATATTTAAGAGGCCATACTTTCTTAAGTGTAAAAAAGATAATACGTTAAAGAACTATGAAGTACTTGTCTTTTTTTTATAGTGTAGTGAAAAAGTTGAAGTCAGTCTCTGTCTGTCTTTTTCTCTTTGTCTGTCTCTGTCTCTCTGTGTCTGTGTCTGTCTCTGCTTCTCTCTCTCCCCCTCTCTCCCCCATTCTCCCTCTCTCTTTCTTCTCAACATGTGTTGTTCAGAGTAACCTTGAACTTAACTGTGTAGCCCAGGCTGGCCTGGAAGTTTTGGCAGTCCTCCTGCCTCAGCCTTCTTGTACTGGTATTACAGGCATGCATCACCAGCTTGGCGAGGCAGTATCTTAATGAGAATGTTACACAAAATTACTGACTTCAAGTTCTTTTTTTCCATAAAATCTATCATTTTATTTTGTTCACATTAATATTTTCAGAAAGCAGTCTGAACCATAATTTGTTCTCTTGTGTTTTTCTACTATCTCGAACAGCAGAAGGTCCTCATCCTGGGTTTCTGGGCATATCCTTTGGTTAGTCCATATATCTGTGTGGTAAATACTGTAGTTGACATGGAGAATAGTGTGGTTATTCAGTACCTACTTCATAGATCTTCAAATGTATATTCAATTAATGTCTGAATTTAGAATAGTTAAAGGCACTGAGGTCAGTTAAAACACTTTCTAAATAGTTTTTAAAAAAGATATTAGAAATAATAAAATTATAGCAGAAATTCTAACAGAAGAACAAGAGTGCATGGGTGGAATAGGATAGATATAGAGATATTAAGTGGAGGAACTTGATAACAAATGATGCAAGGGTGCTGGAGTTGGAGTTATGAAGCTTGACTACAGTTGGTAGCTGGACTAGAGAGTAGTCTTATTTCTATGAAGCTGGAGTACTCTGCAAAAATGCAAGTTTAGGAGCCACAGTTTGCAGTGTTTAGAGAAAGTGACACATTTAGTTCTGTTGTCTTGAATTTAAAATGACAGTAGAATATTAAAATATATTAAAATATGGTAATATGAATTTTCTTTTCTGTTCATCTTCAACTAGAAAAGGCCTAAGTATAGTTGGTCAGGATCTGTCCTATCTTGTCAGTTGTGCCACATAGATGTCTATGTATATACAGAATATCAGTTCTGGTTTAATGTTTTTTTCATTTTTCTTTAATTTTAAGAATCTGGTTATGTCTACATGTCATATAATAAAATAGAAGATTCTCAATGAGTTATATTACTAAGTCAGGTAAGGACCATTGTAAGGTAGTAATTTGAAATATATAACATTCCTTTTGAAGATAGGTAGGTAGTATTAAAACCCTAATGAATTGTTATTGTGTTAAGATCTGTGAAGTTTCCTAGTTGGTATTCATACAGGTATTTTTAATAGAAATAACCTCTTGCAGTCTAAAATGTTCTGAAAGAAATATTGCTGTTACTTCTGCCTTGATTTGGAACATTCTGTTTTCTTAGATGTTTATATGTTATGTCTATCATCTCTAAAATAGGTATATTATGATTTTGTATTTGCTTCCTTGTTTTAAGTTAGGCATTTAAAAAATTTGAATCTTTATTGGTGTATTGTATATACACATCATGATCACATTCAACACTGAGAAATTTGTACCAGTATATGACACAACTTCTCACTTTATTCCCTTCTCCTACCCACCCTACAACTCCTACCCCTATATATATAAATTTTGTTTCCTTTTTTAGCATCACATTTTTTATTTCACCTTTCCTTAACCCTAACCTCCTTTTCCCTTTGAATATTTACTATTTCACAATATTTATCTTGCATTCTAGAACTCATTTACATCTTCAGTTTCTCTTCCCAGAGAAAAGATGTGATATTTAAACATGTGTGACCTATTTATTTCACTTATGAATATGTCCTTAAGGTATGTCCATTTGAGTATAAATGACTCAAACTTAGCATTCTTTAAGGCAGAGTAATACTACATTTTATAGAAAAAACACATCTTTATCCACTCTAGAATTGATGGGCATTTGGGTTGTTTCCAAGATTTGGTGAGCTGCTATAAACATGGCTGCATGAATGTCACTGTGATATGAATCTTGTAATTCTTTCAGGTATATCCCTTGTAGGAGAACAGTAAGGTCAAATGGGACTTCTGATCCTAGTTTTTTGAGGAATCTCCACACTGATCTTCATAGTGTTTGCATCAGTTTACATGCCCACCAACAGTAGAGAAGGGATCCTTTTTCTCCACAGCCTTGACAGCATGTGTTGCTGGCTAATTTAGAAATAACAGCCATTCTTTGTAGAGTGAGATGAAATCCCAGTGTTGTTTTCATCTGCATTATTTGAATGACTAGTGATGTTGAGCCTTTCTTCATATTCATCTTAGCTGCTTTTACATTGAGATGTGCACTTTTAATATTTTAACGTTTTTGAAATTGTGGTGTGTTTTAGAGTTAATTGGTAGTTTGGTTTTTCCCCCTATAGTTTGTACGCTGTTACTGAATCAGTTATCAATCTCAAAGTTGATTATTTTGTAGGATTAAGTAAATTCATACTTCGAATTATTATAATTTACCATGTGAAGTATGTATCGTTGTGGAACCCTTAGTTAATTTCAGTTGTATTTCTTTTTCATTGTAGGGTTTAACTTTAACCTGTGACTAGAAACACCGCTTTTTTTTGTCATTCAGGCAGTGAATCTATCTGAAAATGTATCAGTGAATTTATTATTCCTCCAAAAATCTTTGTCACCTTTTTAGTTAAATAATATCTCAGTTATTACACTGTGGCTTCCTTTTTTTAAGCTAGTGGCTTCTAGGAGTATGGATCCTACTTGGCCTTTTTTTGTCATACTGGCACCATGACATGGCATGTCCTATGTATAGAGATTAAAACAGACTTGTGGATGGGCTCCTGACCCTTTTTACCTGCGGTCAGAGTCACCTTTTGTGACTATGTGAGATCCCTGGAATTTTCATGGACATGTTTGGAACTTTCTTGGACTTTTTTTGAACTAGTTATAATGAATTTCATAGCAAGTTTCGCTAGTTTTTCTTTTAAGCAGCAAATTGGTAGGGGTATCAAGAATAATTTACCTGCCATTGCTAAATTTATACATTTATTAAAGAATACCTGAAAGTTATAGAAAAATATAAATGACAATTCAAGTATAATCTTTTTGTCCAGTGATAATCGCAGTACTTTCATTATTGTTTATAATTTGCCTATTTTTTTCTGTTTTCATGTGACATGAAGTAGTCAGTCTCCCCTCATCAATTATTCTAGAGTGTTTCTGTTTATTCTTGTTACTAAAATATGCTATATTGATTTTTTATTGTAGGTTTTTAAAGTGTCTTAGTAATTTGCCTGAGTAATAGGTTTAAATCAAGATCCTTCTAACTGAATCTGTCAGAATATTTGGTATGGGCTTTACATTTGCCACAATTTTCTTTTAAGAGCTAGATGCTTATTTATAAATGCATAAATATCAATGTATTATGCTAACAATTTTCTGACAACATAGCCCAAAGGAAAATATTATATCTCTTTCAGAGAAATACAGCAGTAAGAATTCTTATAATTACTTGTAGGATTATGAAAGGAAACTTGTGTTATAGTGTTTTGTTTTGTTTTTCTTTTTTTTAGCCAAGATGTTTATTGAAGTGAATGTCTGTTTTTATTCTTTGATTTTCTAGGCTTGGTTTTTCTCTTATTACAGTAGAGCAAATAAATTGTAAGAGTTAATTCTGTTTTAAATAGAACTCCAATTTTTAAAATGTATGTTATTAATAATCCAAAATCAAAACAAGGTAAAGATTCTGAATTTTCAGCTCTGTAATAGTTAACTAGTTAAATTTATAATTACTGATGTTATGGAGTACATACTAAGGTCCTAACCTACAAAGACCATCCTGTAATTGAATTATTATTACTTCAATACATTTATGGTATTGGAAATTCAAATATTTGCTGTCTTATTTCAAAACCTGATATTAGAATTTTTTTAAAAAAATGAATAGGGCTTTATTTTTCAGCATAGCACTTTTATTTTCTATTTTGGACTCAGGTAGAATTTTTGGAAAATTGTAATGTGTAGATTGAGTTCCCATCTTTTCTCTTATTGATGATATTTTAAATACTGTTGAATTACTGTCATATTTATTTTATTTATAAGTCCTGGAAAATTTTCAACAGATTCTTACTTCCAGTCCTTAATGTATCTTCTTTTGGGTTTTATATGTGTTTTCATTCCTAGATACCCAGTAGAGAAGTAGGGAAGCTTACTTCCTCCTAATACAGGGCATTCTGGTTGCACTTGAAGCATACATAGTTGCTAAATTATAGAATCTTTTTTCATTGTACCTTCTGTTTTGTCTTCTGTATGAGAAGAAATCATTGCTTCTGAAAGTATCAAATGACTTTTTAGATAAGATTAAGACCTCAAATAAGTACTTTTGAATGAAAGTAACAGATTTACTCTTTTACTTTTAGAATCATAGCGAGTTTTCACAGGGGTGCTGAGAAGAATAGGGCCAGCACCAAATTACTTGGAAGTGGTAAATTTACTACCAAAGTTTGTATTACAAGAGAACTATCAGAAAAAAGTGGAAAGTTGTTTTCAAGAATCACAAAAAATGGACAGCTATCCATTGTTACCTACTACAATTTGATATTATTTTTGACAAGTTCAAAAATAAGCCACATTAAAAAACACGTTATTTAGAATACATACATAGTGCTAAAATTATGAAATAAAGTGAAGTAACAATGCCATTCTTTAGCATGTAATTCTCAGCATATACAGTGAGATTGGGAGGGTACAGGTACACAAGGAATGTTACAGTACATTTCACACCCATCTAGATCGTGTATCTCTGCTTGATATCAAATATCAAATAACATTTAATATCAGGTTTAAAAGACAACAATAATGGGTTACTTTTTAGAGTTTTATAAATATGCACCTACAAGTTGAATAAAAAAATACTATCATTGCATGAATAATAGCTTGTGAATCTTGCTGGATATTTATAAACTATGGAGATAAATTTAGTTGAGTATCTTTACAGGACTAAGCTATTACATGAACATTTCCTTCATACAAATAGGCTAAAAATTACTAATTTCTCCATAGGCCAGTCTTGTAAGATGATTATGAAGATGAGGTATAATAAAGGATTTAGAAAGATTATGAACATCAAAATGTTAAAATACTGCATAAGACTTCTTCATCTCTTATTTTCTTAAACAATTATTTGATATAGTGGGACCACAAAGTTGCTGTTTTTTTCTCAAAACAATCTTGCCTTTTTATGTGTTTGATTTTAATAAAGAGTTTAGGTATTTCATTGAGTTACTATTTTGTTTCTCAGTCCTTTTGGAAAACAGCAGTATATTGCAAATTTTGAGCATATGTGAACAGTATCAGTTATGTGTAAGCATAAGGATGTAGACTACATGACAATTTTGTATTGCTTCTGCATTGGTTTACACGTCTGCTGTAGCATCAGATTCCATATCTGCTCAGTGTCCTGCTGTATAGAAGGTGTCTGTTCTCCTGCTAATTTGACCTTTATGTGAGCAGCCCAAGTTTTCTTGTATATCTTTATCAGCTGGTCTTCATGGCCAATGTAAAAACTGAAATTCTGTTTTTCCTGGTCACATCTATTTTTACATTTTTTCATTCATTTAATTACACAGCAATTTCCTTCATTTCTGTTTTCCTTTCTTCAAGCACAGACATATATCAATTAACTGTTCACCTTCTGAAAACAGCACCAAGATTTCCTTAAAGATAGTTTGCATCCCTTTATTTACTGAAGGGAATTACATGGTATGTATAATACAAAATAAGTTTGTTATTATTTACAAACCGTTTTCTTGAGAAAAACAGAATTGTATTAAATGTGAGAAATTATCTTCATACTGGGTTGATTTGATTGAGGATTTAAATGTTATTAAATATAATGAGTGAGTGCTTTTCCTTTTTTCTTTTAAATTATGCTTCACAAACCATACATTTAAATTACTGAAGAAAAGTACGTAAGCTCAAGAGAATTTCAGAAATCTGGATCTTGCTTGACATACATGGCCTGAGTGTACATTATCTTATAATTAGTTTAGTTCTAAATGTAATTACAATAATAGTGCACAGATTACATCTGCTCATGTTAATGTGTTTTTGCTATCTGGAATATTACCTACTTGGGTTAAAGTGATGTGATATGGGAATTTTGTCAGTTTGTAAATTTAAGGAACGATGATGTTAGTAACCTTAGATTTTATTTATTTGTGGTAGCTATTTAAAAACATTTCTATGATTGTTTTGCATATTCAAGTCTGAATTTTGTAAATTTACATCATGAACATCAGGATGAGCACTAATTTTGGTACTGTTTGGCTAAAGTTCAACACAAAACCCAAACTCAACAGCATTATTTAAACCTTAATTTATCATGTCTCTTTAGCAACATATCAATATTTTGAAAATAATGCTGAATGGAAATTTCTTAGTAAGACTGAGGAAACTGTAGCATATATATGCCTTGAGACAAGTAATGCAATAAATCACTTAATATATTAGTGTATACCTATTTTAAATGAAGAGTAATGACATCTAACACTGGTAAATTTTCAGATATTCATCCACTAGAATTCTACACAATAACTCCTTAAATGTTCTTTTTTATGATTTCAGGCATTAAAACTTGAAATGTTACTTGAGTATTTTAGAATATTAAAAGCTTTCTTGCTTTTAAATACAGAAATATATTAAATATTTTATGTTTGAAGTTTCTTTTCCCAGGTTACATTTTTATGAAAGACATGACTTACTGTTAGTAAATAATCAAATTGCTTTCGATGATTTTTGCCAAGGGAATTTTAAGAATTGGTTACTTTTATGTTGCTAATATTTTAAAATTAACTCATTTTTTTACTCCTCTTTAAGAGACAAATTGCTAATGGCTTCTCTTTGGCTAACAATTATCACAGAAAGCTTGTAAAGTGTTTTCTCATTCAAGGGATCATTTTCTGAACAGCCTTTCTGCTATCAAAATTATACAAGTATAATTTGAGTTTGTTGATATATCATTGTGGCATGTTTTTATTAAAAATATGAATTTGGGATTTAAATAAAATAAAAATTAAATAAGTAAAATTTTGATTTCCCTTTAGCTTTATCCCTTTTGACTTTAAAAGCTAAAGGAATAAATTTTTGCTACTACTTTCAATCTATAGAAAATGAAAAGAACCCTATTTTTATGGCAGCAATCATAAACAATACATTGTTTTCTATGATAACATGTACCATTAAAAAACTTCATTATGAAAGTATCCTACAATTTTTACATCACTATGAGGAAAAAAGAGCATTATTAAGCATAAGAATTTCATGACACTTTTGCCTGTTGTGGGCCCTGTTGTATCAAAAGGATAGTACAGTGACTTCTGTGCTAGCTGACACTGGAAGGCACAGAGTCACTGTATGTTACCACTTCATATAACTGAAAGCACTCCCTGAAGCCAGTGTGTGTCGCAGAGTCCTAGATGAGGTCTTCATGGGTGCTGACCATAAAAAGTTCATCAAAGTAATGAGGCGAAGAGAGAGCTTGGTGCTCATGGGCAGAGCTCAGCACCAAGGAGTGTGAACTGGCTCCAGCTGTGACAATAAAACAGCAGGTGGCTGCTGTCATTAGGGGTGGCAGATGAGGCAGGGGACTCACATTCAGCCCACAAAACTCTCATTTGTTAGCCATCGCCACTGTACCATGCAAAATAGCTTCCATCTCAGTCAATTTTACTTTGCAAAATATTATACATAGCTATATGAATATTAGAACTCTGAATGTACAGGTCTTCTCTACTTCATTTTCCCCTTCTCTTCTTTTCTCCTTCCTGCTCAGTTCCACCCTTATGTTTAACATTTCTTTACCTTCAACATTTTATTAGATAGACCTACTGTCAACTTATGTTGAGTGTGGCATGTATTAGTTTAGTAAATAATTTGAATTTTAAAATTTCCACTGCCATTTTTATCTAAGCACTGTAGTTACTTTGTACTCTAGGCTGTTTACCATGTCAGTGGTCATAAACCAAACTGAGACATCTTCCTTTTGGTGTCTATTATCCTTGATATCCTGTGTTAGAATTTAGAACAGCAGTGAAAAAAAAAGTAGGATACAACAAAGGTGTCAGAAAATTTCCTATTAGTTGATTGTTTTAGGTATTTTGTCATAGATTTCAGATTTTTGTCTTCTGGATAATTTTCTGTTTTGAAGTCAAGGTGAGCATAGCCTTAATAATTTGTGTCTCCATACATTGTAGTATATTATTATAGCTGAAAGTACAACAGTAGGCCAGGTTTTAATATTTTATTTAGGAAGTAAACTTCTGAATAATAGAAACCATTATTTTCTCCTTTACACAGTAGGGTATTGAAATTAAAGAAGTATAAGAATAAATGGAGAACCAAAGCCTCTTATTGCCAACTATAAAAATTAGATGGTGTGGGGCCAGAGATTTAGCTCAGTGGTTCCAGCGCCTTCCTTGCAAGCGCAAGGCCCTGAGTTTGATCCTGGTAACCACATACAATGCTGGGCGTGGTGACTCACGCCCATCAGCAATCAATACCACATACCACAGTGCTGGATGTGGTGGCTCACGCCTGTAATCCCAGCACTCGGGAGGCAGAGACAGGAGGATGCTGAGTTTGAGGCTTGCCTGGGCCCCCATAGTGAGCTCAGGGCCAGCCTGAACTACAAAGTGTGACCCTGTCTCAAAAAAAAAAAAAATTAGATGGTGTAAAATTCTTTACCTCTTCCTTCACAGACTTATAAATTGATAAAAAGACCAAAATTCATTGAACAAAATGAAGTGCTCTCAATATACAATCAAGTTCATGCTAATTCACAGAAGAAATACTATAGAAACATTACTCTTTGTATGCCAGTTATTTTGTAGAATATCACTGAATCTATATTTATTAGTTGGGTGAAACTTTTTAGTTTTTCTTTTTGTTTTGGCTTATATCAGTTTGTACCCATAGATGCTTTTTTTTTTTTTTTTTTTTTTTTTTTTTTTTTTTTTTTTTTTTTTTTTTTTTGAGACAGGGTCTTGCTTTGTAGTTCAGGCTGGCCCTGAGCTCACTATGGTGCCCAGGCAAGCCGCCGTGAACTCAGCAATCCTCCTGTCTCTGCCTCCTGAGTGCTGGGATTACAGGCATGAGCCACCACACCCGGCATTTAGATGCTTATTTTGACTCATTTCCATAGTGAGTATTTTTCTTTCTCAAATTTACCCAGATTGACCAATGGGAGTTGGTCCCTACTGTTTCCTTTGTTTTTGTTTTTGGTGAAGCCTCTACCATTTGGGGATCATTTTCTTATTTCTGCCCTGGGATAAGCTTTATTTCATGAAGGAATTCTAGACTCTTTCAAGAGAGAGCTGTATTCATAAGCAAAGCTTTGGGTAGTAGATGAAGTCACTGGTTTTAAGTTTTCCTTTCAGTTGACAGAAGCCTTCATTTCTTACAGAATTGCTTCATAAATGTATTATCCACTGTATTTCATTTCCAAAAGGAGAGATTACTGTTTGATTCTAATGACTGTTTTCAGTCCTTTCTGATCTGTCCATGCAAGACTTTAAAGCCTCTTTTTTTGCCATCAGGTAGGCTATAGCTAGGCACATACCCAATGTTCTCAAACTAGTTTACCTTTTCCTGTAATTGCTCATAGAAGTCTTTATAGAAAATTGTAATTGTGTTAAAGTTTCATTTCTTATAGAACATCCTGATTTTTGTAGGCAATGTTATATCTTACCCACTTAATTATTTTGCAAAATTTTTGGCATATCACAATATAAGACACAAATCTGTATTACAACCTAATAGTTACTGCTTTTACTTTCTCCTAATAAATGGTTAATTGAACTTTAAAATGAACACTTAAATAAATGCTGTACTATATTTCACAGTTGAGGAAAAATAATTCAGTGTTCAAGTTGATACATTTGTAAGTCATCTGCTATCAGATTCTTTAGATTTACGTGTTCTAGAAATTTCATAGTAACACACCATATGTAACCTTCCATGTTTGACTTCATTTACTTGATAAAATCTGCTTAAATTTTCATCCATGTGTATATATCAATACTTTATTCCTTTTTATGGCTAATGCTACACTATGAAGCTGTACCACAATTTATTTATTAGTAATTTCCAGGCATTTAGTTTTTTTTGGACTTTTTTGGTATTATGAATGATGTTACTATGAATATTTGTGCAGGTGTTTTTTTAAAACTGTATTCTTTATTAATACATTTTATATACAGCTCACAATCACATTCAACATTGAGGAATTTGTACCAGTATATGACATGAGTTAATTCTCATTTTTACCCATATACCTACCCACCCTACAACCCCCCATTCCCTATATACATATGCTTTCTTTTTCTTTTCAAATCATATTTATTCTTTCCCCTCATTACTTTCCCCTACCACTTTCCCTTTGAATATTTCCCCATTTCACAAAATCTGTCATACATTCTAGAACTCGTTTACATCTACAGGTTCTCGTACCAGAGAAAAGATAACGGTATTTACATATCTGTGACCTATTTATTTCACTTATTACTGTGTCCTCAAGGTGTGTCCATTTGAGCGTAAATGACTCAAACTTGTCATTCTTTATGGCAGAGTAATACTCCACTTTATTTAAAAACAAAAACAAAAACAAAAACAAAAACAAAAACAAAAACACACATCTTCTTTATCCAGTCTCCAGTTGATGGGAATCTGGGTTGTTTCCAAGATTTAGCTCTCACAAACTGAGCTGCAGTGAACATGGGTGCACATATGTCTTTATGACATGATTCTTTTTTTTTTTTTTTTTGCTTTTTTTTTGGAGACAGGGTCTCGCTTTGTGTAGTTCAGGCTGGCCCTGAGCTCACTATGGTGCCCAGACAAGCCGCCGCGAACTCAGCAATCCTCCAGTCTCTGCCTCCCGAGTGCTGGGATGACAGGCGTGAGCCACCATGCCCGGCATTGTGGTATGCGGTGTTGATTGCTGGTGGGCGTGAGTCTCCACGCCCAGCATTGTATGTGGTTTCCGGGGATTGAACTCAGGACCTTGCGCTTGCGAGGCAGGCGCCGGAACCACTGAGCTAACCCTCCGGCCCTATGACATGCTTCTTTTAATTCTTTAGAAATAGCAAGGGAATAGCAGGGTCACATGGGACCTCTAATCCTAGTTTTCTGCGGAACCTCCACACTGATCTCCACAGTGGTTGCACAAGTCTACAGTCCCACCAACAGTGGAGAATGGTTCTTTTTTCCCTGCAACTTCACCAGCATTTATTGCTGGTTAATTTCACAAGAGAAACAATTCTTTGTGAAATAAGATGAAATATCAGTGTTTTTATCTGGATTTCTCAAATGACCAGTGATACTGAGCATTTCTTCATAATGCTTCTTGGCTGCTTTTACTTCTTCCTTTGAGAAGTGTCTGTTCATTTCAGATGCCCAGTTTTGAATTGGATCTCTAAACTTGGGGGGACTGATTTGTTTAAGTTATTTATATATTCTAGATAGTAGCTCTTTGTCTGATAAACAGCTAGTAAAGATTTTTTCCCATGTTGGTTGGCTTTTAGCGGTGCCAATGACTTCTTTTGCTGTGCTGAAGCTTTTCAGTAGGATGAGATCCTATTTGTTGATTCTTTCTGCTAGTTCTCATACTATAGAGGCTTTATTCATAGTCTGTCCCCTAAACCAATGTCTCCAGGAGTTCTACCTAACCTGTTTTGCAGCAGGTTTATTGTCTCTGTTTTAATGTTTAAGTCTCGAATCCTTTGTGATTTTAGTTTAGTACATGGTGAAAGAGATAGGTGTAGCTTTAGTTTTTGGCAGGTTAAAGCCCAGTTTTCCCAACACCATTTGTTGAAGAGGCTGTCTTTCCTCCATTGAGGATGTTTGGCTCCTTTGTCAATGATAAGGTGACTTAGTGTATCTAGAGTTGTTTCTGGATCTTCTAATGTATTCCACAGGTCCTCGGGTGTGTTACTTTGTCAGTACCATGCACTTTTTATCACAGTGGCTTTATACAAGCTATTTATGAGAAACTAAGAGCCAGCATTATACTAAATGGGCAAAAACTGAAACCTTTTACACTAAGATCAGGAACGAGACAAGGATGTCTGCTGTCATCACTCTTGATCAATATAGTGCTGGAAACAGCCACAGCAATCAGACAAGATAAAGAAATAAAAGGAATAAAGATAGGTAAGGATGAAGTTAAACTGCCAGTATTTGCTGATGTTATGAATCTCTATATAGAGGATTCTAAAACTCAAAGGCTGCTAGACTTAATCGCCAAATATAGTAGTGTAGCTGGATACAAGGTCAATGCTCAAAAATCAACAGCCTTTATATACAAAAACAACAGACTCACTCAAAAGGAAATTGGGGAGTCAATCCCTTTCACAATAGCATCCAGAAAAATGAAATATCTATGAATCAATCTAACAAAAGAGGTGAAAGACCTCTACCCTGAAAACTACAGGAGTCTGAAAAAGGAGATAGAAGAGGATATCAGAAAACAGAAAGACATTCCTTGTTCCTGGGTAGGGAGAACCAACATCGTCAAAATGGCTATACTCCCACAACTGCTATACAGATTCAATGCAATTCCGATTGAAATCCCAAAACCATACTTCACACAGCTAGAGAAAATAATCCAACAATTCATCTGGAACTACAAGAGACTTGGAATAGCAAAAGCAATTCTAAGCAACCAGGACAAGGCAGGAGGCATTACGCTCCCCAACTTAAAACTGTACTTTAAAGCCACTGTGATAAAAAGCGCAGATGTTTTATATGAATTTAAGGTTTTCAAATGTGGTCATATACCTAGAGGTAGGTTTGCTGAATCTTGTAAGTGTATGTTTCTTTTTTGGGGAAACCACTAAATGTTTTCCACATTGTACTATTGTTTGTTCTCATTAGCAATATATAAAGTGTTCAAATCGTTTGGTACCCTTGTTAATGCTTATTACTGGCTTTTTGATTACTGCCAACCTATTGGTTTGGAATGAATAAAGTTTTTACTAGGATTTCCCTGAAGAGTAATGGTTTTGAGGTCTGTTATACACTTATTATTTGCCTCTGCATATTCTTTGAAGAAATATCTATTCAGATTATGTCAGTTTTTAGTTTAGATTCTAATTTTGTTGGGTTTTGTCTTACTCTATCTTAAAATTCCATATCATGTAAATGATTTATGTATATTTTATTCCTGCTTTACATTGTTCCTTTTTTTGGCGGTACTGGGGATCAAATACATTATTCTTTTATTTTCTAGAGTGTGTCCTTTCAAACTATTGTGATTTTGATTAAGTACTATTTTTAAATATTATTTTTTCTTTTCTCTCTTGTGTTTTTGGCATTACACACTAATCTGAGATCCCAAAATTTTGTTCTTTCCTCTTTGAAGAATTTTATAGCTTTATTTCTTATATTTAGATCTATTAGCTAGTTTCAGTTACTTTTTGTGTATATAATGGATTAAGGGGTATATAATTTATTTGTTTTTTTTGTGTGTGGATATGTAGCTACCATTTGTTGAAAGACAAGTCTTTATCCTTTGTACTTTGAAATTCTTACCAAAAATATTGACCACAGATGTAAGGGCTTATTTTTCAACTCTCAGTTCAATTGCTTTGATATATACTTGTGTTTTTATGATAGTTCCCTATGTCTTGATTATTTTCCCTTTAAAGTGGGAAATGTGAATTTCTCACTTTCATTTTCACGATTCTTTTAGATATTCTGAATTCTATGTATTTTCATGTGGACTTTTATGATCACCTTGTTAATTTTGGTGCCTTGGTTACTTTTCTCGTTGCTGAGACAAAATGCCCAAAAACCAAAGTTAAAGAAGGAAAAGTTTATTTTGGCTCAGAGTTTGTATAGGTTTTGGTCAGTGGCAGCTGGCTGCAAGGCAGGGAGTCACGGGACAGAAGCATTAAAGAGGAGGAAACAGTCCAGGCAAGAGAAACACATGACGGCAAAGTAGTGCAGTAGCAGAGCAGTTTCTTTCTGACTCTTTATCTTTCATTCACCCCCCCCCCCCAACCCCATTTGAGTGGTCCAACTCCCAGCCAGCATGGGGTACCCTTAATTCCAACATCACACTTTAGTCTCAGCAAAACATTACTTTATCCAGCCACCTTTGAATCCTCCCTACCCATGACCACATGAAGGTTTGGCATATCTAGATACAAGACATAGCTTTGGCAGAGGGACAGATTGGAATTTTCATAGGGTTCATACTAAATCTAGAGATCAGTTTGGGAAGTATCGTTATCTAAGGTCCATTGTCTTCTAAACCATGAACTTGGGATTTATTTCTTAGTTTCCTATAATTTATTTTAATGGTGTTTTAGAGTTTTAAATGTATGTCTTCTACAATTCCTATTTATTTTTAAACAATGTTTTCATAATTTCCTTTTATGTTTTTATTTTTAATACATAAAATACAGTTAATTCTTCTGTACATGACTTTTATATCTTGCAAATTGCTAAAAGTCTTAATTGCAGTGGTTTATATTTTGGGGATTCTTTATAATCTCTATATAAAATTGTTTCATTAGTGAATAGTTATTAGTTTATTGTACATTTTTCTTTTCAGTTTGATATGTAACTTTTATCTTTTTGTTTTGGGGGAATGGGAGGTTAATGGCCCTTGGCTAGGATCTTTCATACAATGTTTATAGCAGTGCTATGATGACATACTTTGCCCTCTTCCTGTTCTTAGAGAGATGACATTTAGTTGTTCACTATTATGTATAAAAGTATCTGTTAATTTTTTGTGTTGAGGGCGTTCCCCTTAAGGCTACATTTGTTGAGTGATTTTCCTCTCTGAAAGAATGTTAAATACTCTTAAAATTCTTTTCTATATCTGTTGAGATAATAATATGGTTTGCCATTAATTCTACTGGTAGGATATATTTGTTGATGTTTGTATGTGTTATGATTTAGATCTAGAGTATCCCTCCAATGCTTCATGTATTCAGAGGTGGTATTTTTTGCTGAGGTGATTGGTTGATATGGGCCTTTTACTTAGTAATGCATTGATCCATTGGAAGTTTATAACTAAATTTGCTGCTAGGATATGTAAATTGATCTGAGGAGGAGAAGTCAGTGTGATTGTGACCTAGAAGGGTACATCTCCTTTCTTGGTTTCTCCCATCTCTTTCTGCTTCCTAGTTTCATAGGTTGAGTACCTTTTCCTTCACTATGCTTCTCTGCCATCCTGTTCTTACCTTGGTGCCAGCCAACCACTGACTGAAAGTATGAGCTAAAATAAACCTGTATTCCTTTAAGCTGGGATTGTCAGGTATTTGTTCTCAGGAATGGGAAGGTGACTCAGATACTATGCCAAGCAAATTTTACATTTTTAAAATAAATTGCATTTGTTTAACATATATAATACTTTCTACTTAGTTCATTTTGATACGTTACTATTTTGTTGAGATGTATTGAATCTGTATTACAAGCAGTTATATTCTGACCCCAAGTTCCCTTTGGTATCAAAGTAACACTGACTTCTTTGCCTTGGGAAATAGTTTTTCATTCCTTTCTGGAAGAATTGTAAAGCATTGGTATTAACCTTTTTAATATGACAGAATTATCCAATGAAGACATCCAGAGCTAGGTAATTTTTTGGAACATTAAAAAAATTAATTATTAAGTCAATCTAATTTTATGAGTCTGACTATAGTCTTAAAATTTTCCAGTCTTTTCCTTTTTTTCTTTCTAGAAATTAATTCATTTTATCTGGTTTACCTACTGTGTAACACCAATGCCCATAGTTTTTATTTTCTTTTTTTCATGTTTGTGTTTTATTTTTAATTGAGTTTATTGAAACATTTTAGGAATACATTATGATCACATTCCCCATTAAGAATTTGTACTGTACATGATATATCTTTATTCCTTTTCTTCCCCATTCCTCGGTTCTCCCTACAGTGCCCCAACTCCCCTATATACATAAGCATAGTATTTTTTTTTTATACTTTTTTGGGAGTCAGGTATGGAACATCTCAAATTTTTTTGTTGTGAAATTTAATTTTCCCCTCTCCTGCCCTCTAATTATCAGTCTATTTAACAGTTTGGACCTTTTGCAGATCTTTTCAAAACATCAACTTTTGGTTTTGTTGACTTTCCAATTTTTCTAAACATAATTATTTGCATTCTAATTTCTATTTCCCTCCATCTGTTTTCCTTGGATTTTGTTTGCTTTTTTGTCTGTTTGTTTGATTTTTTGAGCACCAGGGACTGAACTGAGGACCTGGCACTTGCAAGGAAGGTGCAATGTCACTGAGCTACATCCCCTGCCAAGTTGTTTGGTTCTTATGTGCCCCGTGGACCTATGAAGAGGAATTGGAATGACTTAAATATACATAGTGCTTATTGATTCTCTCAGTATTTTTTTTTTTTTTTTGAGACAGGGTCTCGCTTTGTAGTTCTGGCTGGCCCTCAGCTCACTATGTAGCCCAGGAAAGCCTCGAACTCTGCAATCCTCCTGCCTCTGCCTCCCGAGTGCTGGGATTATAGGTGTGAGCCACCATGCCCGGCGGTAATTATTTTATTTTTAAACAATTTACAAGTCATACATTTGACCACCAGTTACCAAATACAATAGGAAATATAAAATTAATCAGTTTTCACAATTTTTTAAGTTAACATTTTCATTTTATATAATTTCTCCTAGAAATTCAAATTGCTTGTATTTGTAAGAAATTGCTTTGCTTATAACAAGTTTTAAAAGTTATACTTGTAGAAGGCAAAAGATTAGAAATCACTGTCATATATTATATATCCCTCTCTACTTTCTTTCCATTTTTCTTGATTAGCTTTTAGCTAAAGTCCCTAAGCTTCAGACTTGTACTAATAATTACTTGACATTCTCATTATCTTTCTTTTGTAAGACATTTACTGTTCCTCTTTCTTTTTTTCCCTTTTTTTTTTTTTTGAGAGAGGGTCTTGCTTTGTAGTTCAGGCTGGCTCTGAGCTCACTATGTAGCCCTGGCAAGCCTCGAACTCAGCAATCCTCCTGTCTCTGCCTCCCGAGTGCTGGGATTACAGGCGTGAGCCACCACGCCCGGCACTGTGGTATGTGGTACTGATTGCTGGTGGGCGTGAGTCTCCACACCCAAAATTGTATGTGGTCACCGGGGATCGAACTCAGGACCTTGCACTTGCGAGGCAGGCTCCGGAACTGCTGAGCTAACCCTCCGGTTCTTACTGTTCCTCTTTCTATTGTAATATAGATACATTGTATATAATTGAAGAATAATTTGCTCATATATTTTTTCAGTGGTCTGGAGTCTGTTATTATGGCACATGCATTCAGAGCCGCTGTTGACTTCTCAGTTACTTTAGAAGTCTAAATTACAAATCAAAACAACAAAAATATAGCATTCAAAAAACTAAAAGTGGTTCTTTCTCCTATATGAGCATATAATGCCATAACAGAAATATTACTATTTTCTGTTAAATTTTTCAGGCATCTGCCTTTAATAGTTGACTGGCTTTGTAAATGTCCTCTGTAATTTATCAAAGTATTAATTTCACAAATTTGTATAGATTTAAATGTATGACTGTATGAGTTTTAAGATATACCTATGTATAAGTCTCCATAGAGTCTTTATTACAAGCAAGTTAACAAATACATCTGTTACTGCCAACTATTTCTATGGTCTTCTGTAATTCTTTTTTCCTCTTTATATCATTACCAAGGATCTGCATCTACCACTGTTGCTGAGATTGTATTTTCTAGAGTTCTCTGTAAATAGAGAGGTGCACTTTGTATATTTTTCTTGGCCTCTTTGTTTTGTTAGCATAAATATTTTGATTTCCTCTGATGTGTATTTTATACTGATAATTTTTTCATCATTGCTTAGAAGAATTACATTGTTTCTTGATACACTTGTTTCTTCCCCCTTTGATGATATCTGAGTCATTTCTGAATTTTGGGGTATTTAAAATTATGCTTTAAAAATTTGTATATACAAG
>PVIC010001145.1:52013-69513 GCA_004025085.1 Thryonomys swinderianus
TCAGGCTGGCCCTGAGCTCACTATGGTGCCCAGGCAAGCCGCCGCGAACTCAGCAATCCTCCTGTCTCTGCCTCCCGAGTGCTGGGATTACAGGCGTGAGCCACCACGCCCAGCATTATACGTGGTAACCGGGGATCGAACTCAGGTCCTTATGCTTGCAAGGCAGGCGCCGGAACCACTGAGCTAACCCTCCGGCCCTACAAGTTTTATAATTTATACAATGTAGGCCTTTATTTTTCTCATGTAAACTTCCAAGTGTGGATTTGAAACACATACATACCCATTACATTTCAATCATTTTACTCTCTTAATCTTCTTCATCAACCTTTTCCATCTTTCCAGAATGTACTTCCTTGTTTTTTAACATGTATCTGCTTTTAAAAATTGAATTCTTTATTGATACGTTTATGTACAGCTCACAATCACACTCAACATTGGGGAATTTGTATTAGTATATGACATGAACTAATTCTCATTTTTACCCATATCTCTACTCACCCTATGACCTGCCATCCCCTATATACATGTGTTTTCTTTTTCTTTTCAAATCATATTCTTTCCCCTCATTGCTTTCCCTTCCACTTTCCTTTTGAGTTTTTCCTATTTCACAAAATCTATCATACATTCTAGAACTCATTTACATGCACAGGTTCTCATAGCAGAGAAAACATAACGGTATTTACATATCTGTGACCTATTTCACTTACTAGTGTGTCCTCCAGTTGTGTCCATTTGTGCATACATGACTCAAATTTGTCACTCTTCATGACAGAGTAATACTCCATTTAAGATTAAAACCCCACATCTTCTTTATCCAGTCTCCAGTGATGGGCATCTAGGTTGTTTCCAAGCTTGGGCTATCACAAACTGAACTGCTGTGAATATGGTTGCATATATGCCTGTACCATATGACTCTTTTAATTCTTTCAAGTATGTTCCTAGCAGAAGAACAGAAGGATCAAAGAGGACCTCTAATCCTAGTTTTCTGAGTAATCTCCACACTGATCTTCACAATGGTTCCACAAATGTACATTCCCACCAACAGTGCAGAAGGGTTCCTTTCTCCCCGCAGCCTTACCAGCATTTATTGCTACAAACATGTGGGTGATTGTAGGGTGGGTGGGGGAGTGAGAAAAATTGTGTCATATGCTGGTTCAGATTCTCAATATTGTGTGTGATCATGATATGTATATATAATGATCCAGTAAAGATTAAAAAAAACTATTTTGTCATAGGTATCCCAAACTGACTGTGTTTTTTAAATTGTGCCATAAAGTTCTTATATTTACATGCATTTTCTGTGACAACAATATTTAGTAGTCCAGTAAGCTCAGAAAATATATTCACATCTCTCACTTCTTGGGACTTACAGTATATATCAACACATGTGACTGGGAAGTCAGGGTGTTTTTCTCTTGTAACCCATTTGCATTTGAAGGCTCACTATTCTTTGCTTGTCCCTACTGCATAATTTTGGAGTGCCTTTTCCCTCCCTTACACCTCTATGAACTATAGAATCAGATGTATGTATTTGATTTGCTCACATAGTAGGTAAACAAATGTTCTTTGCATGAGTGAGGAGATGCCAGCCTGTCACAGCTTTGGAATGTTGTTCCTTCTCATATTTGTTGTTATGTGTTTATGGTTTCTTATTTACTTAATAGATCAGTTAGACAATTGCCCACAACCCCTAAATTGAAATAATTTTAGTGTTAAACCCTATAGAACTAACAGGAGAAATTTTGAATCATATATAGTATAAGATTATTTCAAAATAATTGTTAAAGTATTGTTAATTTATTGGACAGCAGACTGTAAATATTGTTACTATATTTCTTCACATCAAACTCCATTTTAAATGAAGCTATTTCAGGCAGTTACAGATAATTACAAATCAATCAATGAATCATATTTCAAGGACATTCTAAAAAACATAATTGAAGGATTTTCCTTCAGATGGTCAGGCTCTCAGCAGATGAATAGATGCAGTGAATACATTTCTAAGCTGACTTCGGCTCTGGCCCAGTCAAATCAGCCTCCATGGTTGTTTGTTTCTTGCATCTACAGTATGCTTTCTTATTGAACATATCCCTATCTGAGCTCTGTCAAATCAGCTTGTTTCTCCCCAAGCCAAACACTGGTCTTTTCTCTGACCTGTCTCTGTCAGGTTCCTCACCCAGTGGATATGGAATTACAGTGAGCTTTAGTTACACATACAGCTTTCACCTCTGTCCAGCTCTCTCCTCTATTGCCATATTTTCCTGGCTTTATTACAAGCGACAGTTAAGCGACCTATCTTTCTGTCTGTGCCAGAGGGTTCCTATTCAAGTGTAAGTTAGAAAGTCACTTCTCAGTTCAGATGCCCACTATGGCTTTTCTTGTCACAAGAAAAGCTAAGGCTGCTATAGCTAATGGGACTATGACTCTTACTTATATGGTCTGTAGCCAGCTACCCCTTTCCCTCTCTCTCTCTCTCACTAGGTAGCCCAGCCTGGCCTTTAACTCATGGTGATTGACCTTCCTCCCTCAGTGTCAAGACTACTGAGGTGGGGCCGGAGATTTAGATCAGTGGTTCCAGTGCCTGCCTCGCAAGCACAAGGTCCTGGGATCAATCCCCGGTAACCACATACAGTGCTGGGCATAGTGACTCATGCCCACCAGCAATCAATACCACATACCACAGTGCTGGGTGTGGTGGCTCACGCCTGTAATCCCAGCACTCAGGAGGCAGAGACAGGAGGATTGCTGAGTTCGAGGCTTGCCTGGGCTACATAGTGAGCTCAGGGCCAGCCTCAACTACAAAACGAGACCCTGTCTCAAAAAAAACAAAAAAAACAAAAAAAGAGTGCTGAGGTTACAGGGATGCACCACACCTGTCTAACATTTCGGCTTTGGGATGCTTTTTGCATTCAGAATGCTTTTAATATTCTATTTGATTTCGGTTTGATTATAAATTTTAAAAACATATGTTTAAAACTTTAATTTTTCAAGGGCACAGAAATATAGGCTATATTCTATAATCACATTCCTGGCAATATTGTGTGTATATAGGATTTTAATTTTAGTCATGCTTGGCTTCAGTTTGACAAAGGATAACTTACGTACTACCTGTCGGCTTATACACTACCTGTTTTTGACACCAAATATAAAGAATTAGTACCCATGTCAAATTATAGGTGAATATTTTGTATTGAACAAAACAGATGTTTTCATATTATAAAAATTACTCATTTTATGATAATAGAAACAAATAGTTTCTCTAAATATTTAGCATTAGCAACATTTAGAAGATTGTACAATTGTGCTCCCATTTAATTTCTTTTCCTGTGCTATGTAATATTTTCAGTTTAATCTTTAATCTTATATATCTTGATAAAATATTTTCTATTAAAACTGCAGTGAGTTTTCTGAGTTTAGATGTCTTGAATTATACGTGGTCATGTAAACAAGCTGTGCTTTGCAGCTTCGGGTTTTTAACCTTTGCTCTTTGCTGTTAGCTTTATGTTTTTTTAATTATAGGAAAATAGAGGACAGTAGGGAAGTTATGATTTAAATGGACCATTATTATTACTGTATTCTTTTTTAAGGAAGTGAAAAATGTTATTTATTTTGTCCAAATCAAGCAGAAACAAATAACTTACATACTATTATTTTTTGCTCAGTGTTTAATATATCACAGTCTGGTTCTTCAAATGTAATAATTATCATTCCATTTTAATGACTGATGAGGTGACCAGTTACTTATAGAGCATGTATTGTTATTGCCTAATAAATAAAAAAGAATTAATATTATTATCATTGTAACTATGTTATTTGAATGATGAAGCAATAGTCATTTGAAAATGCATGTATATTTTGTTTGCCTTAAAGCCAAGATTTCTTAGTATGTTAGGAATATAAACAAAATAGAGTAGATGTAAAAAGAAATGAAGCATTTACAATTTTAGAAATTATTTTGTTCATGACTTTTTTACAGGTCTAATCTTTGGCTTCAGTACTTATATTACCCATTTGTGCAAACATGTCCAGATGAATTCATTGTTTAATGTTAAGAATCTTATAACATGCCAATTTGATTTGTAGCCCTTCATATCATAGAATGCTAATTAAAATCATATTTTTGCATATGCCATGCCTTTCATGTACATATGCAAATAGATTCTGTTGCCTTTCAGCTATTAGTAATTAACTTTATGAAGGACAGCTGTAATACATAATTAACAAAAATGTTTGCAAGCCCTTTTACACTGAAAGTTACAACAGTAAATTTTTTCCCCACTTATCAAGAGAGCCATTTTAGTGTGATGTTTCTGAATGAGATCTAAATTGTTTTATATAATCACATGATGGCATTAAATTGATGTCATACCGTGTTCAGTGGAAGAGTAGTACGCAATGTACTGGTTGTTGATTTCTGTCTATTTCATATTTATGTCAGCAGTATTGAATTAAAGTAAGCTGATTTTGTGTAAAATAAGATAGTATGTCAGGTAGTACTTTTTATTTGTCTTTGTTTTGATATTTCCTTGGCACTAAAACAGAAGTCTTTTTTTGTTTTTTACTACAGATACAGTAAACATTTATATCATTTAAAAAAACCCATCTTCAAATCATTACCCTCTTTTTTAATCTTCATGAAAGATATTCATTTACTCTTATAGTTCTTTAAATATTTAATAAAATGATATTATCTCAAACTCATTTCATGATTGAAGTATGAGGTGGGCTTGGGACCAGTGCATGTTATATCAAAGCACTGCTCTTTTTCCCACAGAGCCTCAGTCACTGTTGTGATCTCCAGTCACTGTCAGTATACCCAAGTAAAAAAAATGCATCGGCTCACATGTACTCATTTATTTTCCAAAAATTATATTAATCCATATACAGGGTTTTGTTTAAAAAGAGTGCTATTATAATTGACATTTTATTGTTTCTTGTATATACCTATATAAGTATTTTCCTTAAATATGTTGTATACCAATTTCAACTAGAGTTAAATTTTAGTTCTGTAATCATCTTTATTTATTTTTTTAGGGTTGCTTTTGTAATGAAGAAGCACTTAAATACTCATCTACTAGGCAAGCATGGCGTTGGCACACCAAAAGAAAGGTAATTTCCATCTGTATATATGTGTGTGTTTTATTTAACAGATGAAACTATAGTTTCATTTTGGGCTTAATTTAGTAGATTCCTTCCAGAGTCTTTATGAAGTCAGTTCATTTTGTTTTGTTGCTGAATATCATATTTTATGTTATTTTCTAAGAAAAATGAAATGGCACATATTAATTTTAGAAATTGCAGAAGTATGATTTTAGGGCTTTGAAATATGTCTTGAAATAGAGTCAAATTGGAAAAATTGACCTCTATACCATTAGTATATACTAAAACGGATATGTAAAACTAATCCTTGTCTTTTTTAAGTATTTTTATTTGAAGTTTAAAGTAACACTTTAAAATTCTTAATGTAGATTTAAACATTTCTGATATTAAAAAGAAATATATCTTGTGCCTTTTTCTAAAAAATACTATAGTTGCCATGTCATGAAAAATAACACTATAATTACTGTGTCATCAACTGCTAGGTTTTCTTTTTCTTGCTACTGTATCATAATTAGCTTCATCATGTGTACTTAATTATATTAGGTGAACTGAAATACAGCAGTGTCAGCTACCAGGTGAGCAGGGCTACTTTCAAAATTTTAAGTCTTTATAGTGTAGAGCTTATTCAGAATTAGTGTGAGCACTGTCACCTTTATTGAAAAGAAAGTTTCAGGTTCTCTTAGGTCCTCTAGATATGTCATAATTGTACAGAGACTTTTTAGAACTTTGATTTTTTTTTTTGCTTTTTTTGGAGACAGGGTCTCGCTTTGTAGTTCAGGCTGGCCCTGAGCTCACTGTGGTGCCCAGGCAAGCTGCTGCGAACTCAGCAATCCTCCTGTCTCTGCCTCCCAAGTGCTGGGATGACAGGCGTGAGCCACCACATCCGGCATTGTGGTATGCAGTGTTGATTGTTGGTGGGTGTGAGTCTCCACGCCCAGCATTATATGTGGTTACTGGGAATCGAACTCAGGACCTTGTGCTTGTGAGCCAGGCGCCAGAACCACTGAGTTAACCCTCCGGCCCTTAGAACTTTGATTTTTAAAAATATAATATTAAAATGTTAGTAATGAAGCAAATTCTTCCACTCTGAAGCCTGAGGCATCATTAGCTATATTTATAAATGTTTGATAGCTGCATTAACAAATTAAAAATGCTTATTGTATTTTGTTTGTTTATGAGGAATTTAATTTGACTCTTCTGCTGAAGGAGTATTGGTTTTATTAGCATTAAAATATAGAGACAGGTTTACACTGGGTCAAAATGTTGGACTTAAATATGTCTCCTTTTTATTTCCAATAATTTTCATTGTATCATCGAGTTTAATAATTGTAGGTAGAATAAAAGCATTGCATTCATGGATGAAGTGTGAATGATTTGAATCTTGAACTTATTAAAAATTCTGTATTTTTAAAGAATAATTTGATACTTGTCAATGGTATGTTTGATTTGTAGTTTAATAGAAACAAAATATAGTTTTAACTTATATGTTTCTGTTGTGTTCACATGCATATCTGAACCATGTATGACTTTACTAAGCATCATATTATTATTTCCATTTTATGGATTTAAGGAGTAAGAACTATAAAATACAGTATGAATTTATTCATTATCTCATAACTAGTAAATATTGCCATTGGAACTGGCAAAATTTTGGTATTTTCTCACTAGTTTCAAAATAAAGTTTAATAAAAACATCTGGGTTAGATAATAAAACCTTATCATAAAATTATATATATTTGACCCCAAGTATATAATTTTCTTTTTTTTTTTAGAAATTATATATACAGTGGACCCTCGATTTATGAACTCAGTTCACTCCCGAGGGCTGGTTGTAACTCAAGTTGGTTAATTGAAGGCTCAGGATCGTTTACATGGTCTTCAAAGTGTCTGTTGTGTATAGGTAGATCTCTGTGTCCTTAGAGAGGTATTGGCGTGGGATTTTTCAATTAACCCCACACAGGAAAAGCACGTTATAATGTTCCTTTTGGAACTCTTTAAGGGTTAAATCTGTATCTGAGACCATCTGGAAGTACAAGTGGTTGAAATTCAAGTCATAACTCAAGACTTTGGTTATAAGTTAAAACTAAATTTCGGTCATAACTCAAGTCATTTGTGTGTCAGACCAGTCATAACTTAAGGGTCTACTGTATTTGATGCTTCTACATGTTGTTTTGTGTCAAGATTAAAATCTCATATGAACAATTATCACTTTATTCATCTCAGTATCTATGTACCTATATCTCTATATGCTTTCTGTATATCTATACATATATACACGTATATCTACACATACATGCATTTTAAAAATAGTAGATATTCCCTTATTGTGAGTTTGAAAAATAACAGATTTATCATTTATAAAATAGTAAGCATTCTTTATATATTATGATATGAGTTTGTAAATCACACAAATGTTTTCATTTACTTTTTCCTTGCATCCAAACCACTTTGTTTTTCTTTCACTCATTTCAGTTAGAAGTGCATAAAAGGAGTTGATAAAAATACAAAAGAGCTAGAGAAAATTTGTTAGCATACCTTTATTGTGACAAAATATCTGAAATTATCACCTTAAGGATAAGAAAATTTATTTTGGCTCATGCTTTCAGAGCTTTGAGCCCATGGATGGTTAGCCCTGCTGCTTTGGGGCTGTGGCAGCACCTTATTTCATGGGTGTCACAGAGGAGTGCTGGTCACCTCACAGCACCTTAGAAAAACAAAAAGAAGGAGGCCCAGAGTCCTAGCCTTCCCTTCAAGAGTACATTCCTAGTGACCTATGGTCCTCCCATTTTAGTTTCAGTTCTCCTTAAGTAGTAGCATAGAATGGTAACTATACACTTAACACATAGGTCTTTGGGGGAACATTTCAGATTCAGACTGTGACAGTAGAATCGAATTGCTTTTTCTTCTATCAAGTAATGCAAGCTTCCCTCTGACACTGACACTATTTTGTCTTAAAATAAAAAATTGAATCTCAGATTAGAAAGCACACTCATATTCTGAATTATTACCTTTTAACTATTTTAAGTGCTAATGTTCATCAAAATCAAATATTTTTATTTTTCTACTCAAATTTCTTTGTTTCAGATGTAGCTATAGAGTTTGTTTTTCAGTCTTATTACATAGAAATACTGAATCAAAATGCCAAGACTTCAACTGAAATATAATTTTCCAATACACATCTGTAGCTGGAGAGACCACAGTCTAAGTGCTATAACTAGAACAAGAAATACCAAAAGACTCCTCCTTCCTTCTTTTAATGGTTCTATGAAGCAAGGAAACTATCAGCATGCCAAATGCTCAGTTTGGGTGTAACTGTTATCTGAATTAAATTAAACATATTTCTACCTATTTGAAACATTAATGCCTTTCCTATAATTTTGCAAGCTTGCTATACTTTAATTTCTGCAGGACAGTATAATCAATTTATTTTTTATGTTTTGAATTTGATTCTCCCTTTTAATGCACTGCATAATATAGCAAATAGTAATAAAATTTAGCTAAACAGGCTGTGACAATTAAATTAATAATGTATTTCATTCGCAACTATTTAACCCTTGTGCTTTGACTCATATATGCAAAAACTGTAATTTATTAAAACTAGAATCATGTAGTTATACTATAAAGTTTGATGAACCAATAAATTTTGCCAGCATGACTAGCATTAGAATCAGAAAATTAAATATTTTAAAATATTTTTTGAGGATCCATGAACTTTTGAAGTGTTTGCATCTATAAAATGGTATAGTTTTTTTGTTCCTACATTTTCATTAACATTGTAAGGGAATATACTAGACTTTTTTGAGGCCTGTTAACACTTAAATATAGAAATACTGTACCGTACCTAGTCAGATTGAATTCAAATTCCAAAATGCTAAAGTCCAATTAATTTGCAAGTTCACTCTAAAGTATTTCTTAGATGAGTAACTCTTTAATTGAACCAAAGACTCTTTATGACTCTTTGAATTTACTCAGTAATCTACAAAATGAGTTTATCCTCAATTGTGACATTTTTGCCATGCATAGCAAGTCTATCTTCCATGCATTCAAGTGCATGTGAGAATGGAAATGGGTGACGTTTCATTGCCTGGATTCAGTTGGGCTTTGGATAACTATAAATAGGTGGAAGGAAATGGCTTTCTAAGAATGTCCCCTTTAATACATTGCTTTCTGATGTGTGTGTACAAGGGCAAGGAATACTATCAAGAGATATCTGTATCAGTAGCACCGTAGGAAGACTGGTTCAGTCATGGGACCAGGTTACCAATAGAGGATTGTGCATTAAATAGTATATCATGAAGTGTAAGCATTAAATACTAATAAGTTATCGTATGAAATCTTGGTAATTTTTTTAGTGAAGCAATGTTATGAGGCATCTTTTATCATGACTGCCCTAAGCTAGAGCCTCATTGTCAGCACAGCTCACACTAAGAGCAGGAAATCTGAGCCCTGAACTTGGTGCTGGCCTCTCATTTTTTCTCAGACACTTGGAATGTGGGGTCAGCGGTACTCCTTTTAACAGCATCTTTGGTTCTATTGGTAATTAACATCTTTCTTCACCTACTTCTTCTTGGGATGAGAAGGCCAGCAGATTTGGTGATTGTTCCTTTAAAGCACTAACGTAGAACATGAAATTATGCAGGATTTTTGAAGTATCTCCTTTCTTTTCTCTTTTCAGAGAGTTTGTACATTAAAAATGTATGAAAACATTATCATTGTTTCATATTTCTGATGCTTAGTGTTCACCCTTGGAACATTAAATTATCCAAAACAAACATTCCTGGGAAAATGTGTGTGCACATACCATAAGTTTCCAATTTACTAACATTTGTGTTGCGAATTTACATAGATAAGAATAGATCTTGTATTTGATTTTTTTAATGCTTCATGTTGTATTTGTGTCAAAAGTGTAGAAGACTCACTTCGTTGGACTTGTGGATGAGTGTGACTTAAGAACATTCTCCCAAATAGAGCTCATTAATAAATTGGGGACTTCTGTACTTCCCATGAGCACTATGGTGGTTTAGAAACATATTCTGACATTACAGGAGAGAAATGATACATTTTACAAAAACCTGGAATGAGATACAGAGGAGTAGACTTTTTAATATTAGAAAAGATTCTGTTCATAGTGCATGGTTTAACTTCTCTTAAGTTACAGTTGTTGTTTTATTTTCAGTTTTTTAAAAAATAGCTTGCTTTTGACAAAGTTGTTCTACATTCATTTTTCAAGGCTTTAGGCTACTCTCATCACTCCCTATTTTTTGGTCTCATTTCTTCCTTTCCATCTACAATTTTCAACTTTTTTCTTTTTCTCTTTTGCCTCATGAGGGATAATTTAAGAAACCTAATTTGTTTATCTACTTTTGTCTGTTTTACAATCAGTTCATCATTAGCCAATGTTATTACTTTCAGAAAATTTCTATCTGTATTTTACTGGTTTTTTACTAAGGTACAAATGAAGAAAGGTTACATTTGGCACCAAAGCTATCTTGCAAAGATTTGGGAAGTATTTCTAAATTGCATTGATAATTTAGATGTTCTGAGGTCACTTAGTGATCAGTATTTTACTTCTGAAATGCATATTTTCTAACATCCACTTTGTAGGTTTTTCAGGTTTAAGTTATGAAAAGTATTTGTTGTACAGAATTTTGTGATTTCAGATAATTCCACAGTTCTCTAGGATAGATGAAAGGCATATCTTTCAGCTCAGTTTGGCATGGGTTTCTTTTTGGTCAGGAATTAATGCCAGCCATACTCATGCCTGAATGCGTGATCCAAAGTCCTGTGGAAAATCTGAATTCTATACATTAGGTAATTACTTTGTCCTAAATACCTGCTCCCCTAGTCATTTCTTTATGTGCTTTCGGTTACTCTTCAGTCATTCCTTTTATTTTAGATAAGGCCTATTTGCTGTATTGGGTTTTTTTCTCTCAAACATGACCTTACCAATTTTATATTTAATTATTATGACAATCAGTGCTTTAAGAAAGAGCCTTATGAAACTCATCTTTAATGTAAATATAGTATTTGATATACTGTTTATGACAGTATATTGTATCTTACTTGCAAAACTCAGGGAAGTGACTTCTTTCTGGTCTTTATTCCAGGAAGTTGTGCTTTTCTTTAACAATTTGTCATTTTAGTCTTGGGTACTAGCGAATCATGTATATAATTGAGTTTTCCTCTTTATGTTTACTGCTGGGAAGCTCAGGGCCAAAATTGTGATCCATCTCCTGCAAGTGGGAAGGACTTCAGGGAATGTGTTTTATTTACTACTGTTATTTCGTTTCATCTTTTTTTCCCTTATGGGGAAGTTCCATTTTATGTGAGCGATGTATTTTAACAACCTCACATAAATCAAAGCCCACATAATTCAACAGCAGTTTTGCAATAGTAATTTTTAAAAAGTCAAGTCAATATTTTTCTGAGAGTGCGTATATCTTTAGCCACTTGATTTTGGGGTAATGTGTTGAGCACTGTGTCGCCCTATCAATAGATACTTTTAAAAAATTGTCACTATCCTGTTGTATGAAAATTTTGTACACCTCTGTGATCTGCCTTCGTAGTGCTTCTCATATCTCAAAATTTTCTCTTATTTGCAAGAAGTCTTGCTCCTCAAGCTTGCTGCATAGGTGCAGGTAGTAAGTTCTCCCTGTAAAAGGGAGAGTTTCATACTCTGGACACTGGAGGTTTTCCTCTTTGGACCTATCACACATCCTGCTTATTTTAGTTTATCTTTGTTACATCAATAAAATAATGTAATTATTGCTTTGAAATAACTTTTGGTTGTATTAGGTGTATAATTTCAAATGTTAGCCAGATGTCATGGAAACTAAGTTTTCCTACTTTTTAAATACTCATTCTTTTGTTTTAAACCCACAGATTTCCATGTAATTTCTACTTTGATGTTTAAATAAATAGAAATATTAATATGATTCTTTTTTTTTCTTGCTTTATAGTTCAGGCTGGCTCTGAGCTCACTATGTAGTCCAGGCAAGCCTTGAACTCAGCAATCCGCCTGTCTCTGCCTCCCGAGTGCTGGGATTACAGGCGTGCGCCACCATGCCTGGCACTGTGGTATGCGGTATTGATTGCTGGTGGGCGTGAGTCTCCACACCCAGCATTGTATGTGGTTACCGGGGATCGAACTCAGGACCTTGCACTTGTGAAGCAGGCGCCGGCACCACTGATGTAAACCTCTGGCCCAGAATATTATATGATTCTTAATCTTTAGAAAATATTGGTTATTAGTTATTTATAATACGCCCAAATATTTAGGAGAGGGAGCAAGTAACCCTGCCTGAGGGATTTTATGAAAATGGTAATAAGAACATCACATTTATTATTATCTTCTCAGTCTACTTACTCTTTCCATGAACATTTATGACAGTTGCAACTGTGTTTCAAAACAAAGATTGATATGCAGTGTTGGAAGATGATATGACCTTTATTTCTCTTAGACCCTAGTTTGATTTTTATGGGCAGAAGATAAAGATGAGAGACAAAGCCTACACTAAGAAAAAAAGCCAAGTTTGAGGCCCAAGAACGAAAGAGCAGTAGGTAGTCTAGAAAGAGGCTGTGTTGAGGTGCTTCTTTAAGTTGGCATTTAAAGAAGCCCTTTGTGAAATGTCATGCTTTATTTGAAGCTTGGCAGAAGAGGGAGCATATCGAAGGCCTCTGTGACCTGCCAATGGCACAGTTCTTCTCTTCCTCATGGACCTTGAGTGAGGCTTGAGCAGGGAGGAACTCTGATCCCAGAGTGTGTATGTTATTTTAGGAAATAGCAACCAGTGAGAGGAGAAAGGGTTTGGGAAACGTGAGGGTAATATCGAGAGCTTGGATTGGAATCTGGCTGAAGAAGAGCTTGACTGCTGCTGGCTGATGAGCTTTTACTCTGAGGTTTAACAAAAAATCCAGTGAAGTTAAGAGCTTCTTTAGAAGCATAATTGAAGCATGGAAGTCCAGGTCCAGGGAAAGAAAGTAGGCAGCTGGATTGGCACTCTTGAACTCCCTCCTCTTGCCCTGAGCATCTGCCTGGATTCTTCACTGCTCTGTCATGCACTTAGTTTTCTTCATTCTGTCAGTTCCACTTACAGTTTAGCCTTTTAATTATCTGTGGATCTGTAGGACAAATTACTTCCCTTTACATTTACAATTCACTTTTATTCTACTCATTCTCCAACCCACCAAAATTTGTCTTGAGTTTCTCATTCCAACTTTCTTTCAGGTCCCAACCTGGGTATATCTTCTTTGAATTCCTTTTTTCTTTATCCTTTCAATTTTTCTTCTTTTGTGTTATATTCCTATGGAACATTAGAGAATAAAGAATGTGTATCTGTGTGTAATTTAAAAATTCTTTTGTCCTATCACCTCCTTTACCCCCAAAAGCAATCCAGACTACAAGATACTTCCTATTTTATAAAAGTTATCTAATGAGCTATTAGGTCATATGTATAGTAACCTATTATCTTTACAAAAACGATGTATCTTATTGGCTTCTGAGATAAAACTGAATTTTGTAGCAGTAAGAGATCTATAGATGTATTAGTATTAATATTACAGTTGATTTTACATGTGGTAATATTTTATATGTGATTTACATGATGCAAATACTAACTTTCTAGCCATTTTCCTTGCTGACTTGTACTCTAATAGAGCCTTGAAATTTTAATAATAAAAATATCTGCTCCTCTTAATTTCTTAAGAATATGTTTTCCTCAGATGGCATCTAGAATATTTTTTGGCCATTCTTTTATTTCACTTAAATTACTTTTAGAGCATTGGGGATTTTACATCTGGACTCTGACTAAAATATGCCTTCAGCTCTTATCTTTAATTCCTAGTCAGTGCCAGAATTAAAAGAGAACAAAGACCTATATGTTCTCTGCAACCTTCAATTATGCTTAATTACCAACTTTGATACAGTTTCATAGTACAGTACTGACTTTTTGTGAGAGGTTCTTTATATTCATGATGTCTTGGTGGTGGTTGCTCATAAAAGTCTGTGTTACAAATTTTCATCAAGAATTTTCAGGAAACAACCATTCAGAAGTAATTTTTGTGAAGTGGCATCAAAGCAATTTGACCCTACATTAAAAGATGAGAAATGAGATATTTATATTTCACTGCAACACAGTGCTATAATAGAAAAATGAGGTGTTTCTGTGGATTTTCTAAGGCAGTCTTTTCCTCCAGTTCTTATTCTTTGTGCTACTTATGTGAGCTACTGCAAGCAAAGAACAAAGGGATTCTTCTTGTAGTGTTTTCTCACATCTAGACTCTCAAGTGAAAGGAGGTTGACAGTAATGCTCCTTATGAGATCTTTTTCTTTTAGTCACTCTAAAGTTCTGCAAACCATCTTTCATTTTAGTCAGTCTGTTTCAAAAGAATTATGATGTTGCTTAGTACCTACTAAGATACTGGTACCTCCTCAGGTTGAATCAAGTAAAATGGACATTTAATAAGACTCAAACACTCCCATATTGTTAATTTCATATAAATCACCTAATTTTACTTAGAAATTATTTCTAACATACAATGTCAGTATGAAGATCTGCTTTTGAAGGAAATACCCACTTTTGGCTTTTCTTTTTAAATTGAATTGTGTTCTTTTCTTGTTTTTATGTTTTCCTAATATGGAGCAGGGCATAGTAAGCTCAGTACAGAAGGAGGATCCAGGTGGGATAAGAAGACATCTCAGCAGTATTTGTTTATATTTTCTCTCATGGTACTGCTGAGAGCTACTTTTCCTCATCTTTCAGATCAAGTCAGCGTGTTTGTTCTTTTCCAAGTTCCACCATGCTTTTGTTACTAGGGGATCATTTTTTGAGACCACGTTCCTCATGTTTGCTTCTTTAAGCTTTTTAGAGTGGTGGATAATGAGTAAATATTGATGGAGTTAGGACATTAAAATTTTCACTGAAAATTTTCTTTCAATCTTTCTCAAGATTGTTACTTAGCTCAGTTCATGATTTACAGTCACCATATGAAAAGGGTGTTGCAGACTATCATAGTTTTGTGACATTATGTGGAGCTGCTTTATAATGAATGAGCTAGTCTTGGTACAGTTTCCCCTCCTCATGATGCTGAGAACTTGGGCCCTCCTGTTCCTTTCTGTGCAAGGTGTAGGAAGTATGATGGGATTTATACATATTCATCATAAACATGTATGTACAACATCTCATAATTCTAAAAATACTCATTTTTAAATAAAAAACATTTAAGAATTTTTCTCTTATAAAGATCTAAATATTTCCATTCCTCTTTTTTTTTTTTTTTTTTTGAGACAGGGTCTCGCTTTGTAGTTCAGGCTGGCTCTGAGCTCACTATATAGCCCAGGCAAGCCTGGAACTCAGAAATCCTCCTGTCTCTGCCTCCCGAGTGCTGGGATTACAGGCATGAGCCACCACGCCCGGCACTGTGGTATGCGGTATTGATTGTTGGTGGGCGTGAGTCTCTACGCCCAGCATTGTATGTGGTTACCGGGGATCGAACTCAGGACCTTGCGCTTGTGAGGCAGGTGCTGGAACCACTGAGCCAACCCTCCAGCCCTTCCATTCCTCTTTTTTATGCTGGTCTCGAAGAACAAAGCCCAATAGCAGATCAAATAACAGATTCAGCAGAACATGCATATGAAAGTTTTTAAGAAAGGTCTAAATTTTCTTTAACTAAAATGATAATGTCTTCCTTTGATTCTATTGATATTTTTTTCTCATTTCATATTTGTAGTTATGTACTATGGTGTCCCATATATTCCTGTCCATTAGACGTGGCAGACATTTTTATAAATAACAAATTACAATTACAAATTACAACGTTCCTTTTAAAATTGATGCCCATACTTTTTCTCTTACATTGTTAATATGGTAACAGGATTCTGAAGAGGAGGAAAATTTTTCATGTGAGGAATTATCCCAGTGCTATTATATTTTTAGTATTCACAGTAATAACATCATATAGATAACATATATTGCAAGGATTCTGTGCATTGAAAGACAAATGAAATTCTTTTATTTTTTAAACTGATTATTTTTGGTTTTCTTAGCATTAATTCTTCTAGATATCGGCCAGAAAGAGAAAAAGAAAAAAGAAAAGAAAAACAAACACATTACACGCAGGACATCCGTGTCATGCAGCTCCCGAGAGTGGAGCTGCCCAGGGTGGGACTGGACAGGGTCCTCCCCCGACTCCGTCCTGCAGCAGCTCCTTCCTGTGCACAGGGGCAGCGAAGTCTCCTGCAGACTGTAGAAAATATTGTTTTCATCTGTAGAGATCTCTTATTTGTACAATAAGTTGTTGACCTCTTCAGATTAACCATCTTAACTTTTTTTATGTCTGAGTGACAAGAGCACAATTTTAATTTTTACAGAAATTCAGGTTTGAATTAGTCTTGTTTAGACGCTGGCGAGAATCCAGACACAAACTTCAGAGCACTTTTGTTTATTGCACTCCCCTCATCACATGTATGTAACACGGAGAAGTGAATAAATATAAAACATTTTAATCAAAAGAATCCAATTTCTAGAGTTGATAATGAAAATAAGATATGGAAAATTGAGACTGTAATCATTCTCACCTAGAAGTAGAAGGTTTGGATAAATTAAAATCTACAATGTAATTTTCTGGTGTTGTGGTTTGGTAGTAAGTTCACAGGTAGTCATATTAATTGATGAACAAATAAAGTAAAAGCTACAAATGGATGGTGGTGACCAAAAATTCTTAGAACGTAGTTTTTTTTTTTTTTTTTTGAGACAGGGTCTCGCTTTGTAGTTCAGGCTGGCCCTGAGCTCACTATGGCACCCAGGCAAGCCGCCGTGAACTCAGCAATCCTGTCTCTGCCTCCTGAGTGCTGGGATGACAGGCGTGAGCCACCACGTCTGGCACTGTGGTATGCGGTGTTGATTGTTGGTGGGCGTGTCTCCATGCCCAGCATTATACGTGGTTACCGGGGATCGAACTCAGTTCCTTGTGCTTGCGAGGCAGGCGCCAGAACCACTGAGCTAACCCTCTGGCCCCTAGAACGTAATTTTTTGTTGAGGCAAGACCATAAGTTTCCGTTTTCAAATAGTCTACTCTGTATGCTTGATGTGTGAACAAAGAAAATGTTAATGCTATCAATTAGTGGAAAACTTTATTATTCAAAAGATGACTTTTCTGTTGATTAATGGAAAACAGTTGACTTTCAACAGTCATTGGTAGATAATCATTAATGTTTACTATAAGAATTTATATGAAATCACAGTAGTAAAGTAACTTAAAAGCTACTTAGCTCACTTCTGTGAAAAGAATTGTTTGATTTGAGCACTTTAGAAGGCTTTTCTCTGTATGAAGTTGGGCAGTGGCAGGAATTCTGGGCAGTCATGTTGTGTGGAAGTGTTTTCTTCAGAGTGAGTTCTTCGAG
>PVIC010001145.1:74513-97666 GCA_004025085.1 Thryonomys swinderianus
TTTACTCTATAAAACATTGATTACTAGGAACATAGCTGTGGTTTTATGACTTTTCCCATATGATTGCTCACAAATTTTTATGTTTACTAAAATTATAAATTGTTTAAACTGTTCAAACAAATTACTTAGCAATTAAACCTTCAACAAAATTGTAATTCATTTTAAATTTAGCACAGAGGTTTGTTAATCTTTCTAAGGAAAACAACTGAACATAATAATAAAATATGTAAATTCAATGTTATGCATGCACTTTTCCCCATAGGACAAAATCCTTCCTAGCACTGTGGATACAGGGAAGCCTTGCACAAATGTGAATTAATTTGTAGTAAAGGATCACGGGTGAGAGTTCCTATTTTTGAATTTGATTTATATTTCTTTATTTCAAAGAAATCTTTCATATTTTTTATTTCAGTATTTTAAAGAAATATTTCATATTTCTTTATTTCATTTTAAATGTTTTATAACAAGTTTATAGCACTTCAGGTTTTAATATTTAAACTTACATGCACTACCTGAAGTCATGTACCACAGAAATATATTACATACTACCTATTTTTGCTGAAATACTAAAAAAGAATACAAAAATTGTGAATAATCTTAAAATACTGAAACGTGAATTAGACAGCTGCACTAGAGTAGTAAAAATGTTATTTGTATTATTTGGATTAATATTAGTGTTTATGCTTCACTAAAGAGTGCACAGGTACATGCATCTGTATACTACAGGGAGCAGTAGACTGTATATTTAATCATAATATACATATTAAAGTTTTATGTACATTTGTAACTGAAATTCTATTGCACCTGTGTTACTGTTCTTGATAAATATTGTTGTTGAATTCTTTGCCAGTTTAACAGCCATCATCTACTGGTATCTCAGTTATACTTTAATTTTAGCCAAAAATATCACATTCTACACTAACCATTTCATTGTTGTAGCTTGGCCTTTAATAACTTGAATATGAGAAGATTTTCTGTCTTGAAAGAGCCAAAAACAGTCACTTCATGCATATGTAGTCTTTCTCTACTGTTTTTTTAAAGTCAACACATAAAAGTATTCATATGAACATAACCTGAGCACAAAGCACATTTTGTCAAAAGACAGAATTACTTAAATTTTATGATAGGGCTCTGAATTTGATTGGCTTTATGTAATTCATGGTCTTAATGCCACAAAAGCACATTTTAAGAAAAGATACAATTACTTAAATTTTGTGATTGAGCTCTGAATTTTGTCTGCTTGATATAATTCTTGGTCTTAATTCAGCATCACATCTCTCTATTGTAGTTTTGTTATTCTTGTGCTAATTTAGTATATTCCTGTGCTTTTGAGTATGCTGATTAGATTGTATTCTGTTACTGTTTTAATTCAGTTATAATTTTCTTTATTCTCATATTTTTTCTCAGATTTTTCCCAATAAACAAAACTTCAGTGTCCCCACCCCACTCCAATTGTTGAGATCTTTGATCTTATATACTTGCTTTCTTGTAGTTTTGCTTAATGGAATTGAACTTTTAACCTTTTTCCCCTTTACAATTTATGTTTTCCTTACTGTCTTATTGTTTAAATTCTTTTGAGGAATATGAGCAGTTGCAAAAAGTAACATGTGTAATGTATTTTTTTGGTTTGTTTTTTCATCCTGAGGATTGCGCCCAGGAAACATTCAGTTCTCTTCCTTTGTATCATTTAATTTGGCACAAATTCTTGCTTGCTGGTTTTCCTAGTGATCCTCCTGCTTCATCCTTCTAAGGACCTGGGATTGCAAATGTGTGCTACCTCACTTGAGTTAAATATACATTTTTTATTATGATAAGGAAAATCCTAAACCCAGTCTTATCATTTACTGTTTTTACTCCATTCTGTGTACTGAAATAGGTCTTCAGCAATGTAATTTATTATCTAGATAGTACTACCTTAGGAAATATTCCTGTGATGAAAATGGTGTTTTTTTTTTTTTTTCAGGTAATTTCATTTGTCAGTAATTTGTCACCAATATGAAAACATTTATACAGGAAATCAGTTTGTTACTTCAGGAAAGAAATAATTAGAACCCTAATTTGTAAGTCAAACACAGCTTGTTGATAGTCAAACTCATCATACCAAAATAATCTTTTATTTTTAATATATTGATGTTTCGAAAAAGGCTTCATGAAGATTGAAAGTTTTCTTAGGTGCTTAGCATTTTTTTTTTTTTTGCTTTTGGAGACAGGGTCTCGCTTTGTAGTTCAGGCTGGCCCTGAGCTCACTATGGTGCCCAGGCAAGCCGCTGCGAACTCAGCAATCCTCCTGTCTCAGCCTCCCGAGTGCTGGGATGACAGGCGTGAGCCACCACGTCCGGCATTGTGGTATGTGGTGTTAATTGTTGGTGGGCGTGTCTCCACGCCCAGCATTATATGTGGTTACCGGGGATCGAACTCAGGACCTTGCGCTTGCAAGGCAGGCGCCGGAACCACTGAGCTAACCCTCTGGCCCAGGTGCTTAGCATTTTGTTAAACCCTGCTTCCCTTTGATTTGCTATTAAAACAAGTGGGAAAATAAGAAGTCTGTTTTTGATGGTAACCTATATTTTCTGTTTTGAATATTGTGAAACAATGCTATTTTATTCTGTATAAATTTTTATTGTGATCATCAAATACTAACTTTTTTTTTACTATTTTTATCTTTAGCATGTTAAAGCATCATTAGCTGAAAAGCATTAACCATTCAGCTTGTCATTTTATTCTTTGGTCAAAGTTATATGGTATTAATGATTATAATGAGGTCAATTTATAAATCTTTGTTTTTTGTTTTGATTTTTTGTCAGTTCATTGTTTGATATACCAGATTCAATTTATATTATAAATAATCTTTGGTATCATAAATTTGAACAATTAAGATAGCAATGTTATCAGTGAAACTTTAAATGAATGTTCTCAGTTTTAGAGTTCTAAATTATTAAATTTTATATTTTCTTATTGAAACAAACTCAGTTTGAATGTATTATAAACTTACACATCATATAATGAGGATGAACTTTAGTTATTTGACAACATTTCATAATGCACAGTAGGTATACATGTAACTCTCCTGGTTCACATGCATTCGATTCTAGGGCTGCAGTACAGTAGACAGGAACACAGTCACAGCCTATGCATGCCACGTGGGAAAGTCTCCTGTAACAGCAGCGAATACCTATAACCTTTGCTCTTTACCTCTTAATTTATGCTGCTCTTTGTAGAAATGACAGGAGGAGAGTGTGAATTACTCCGTATAGACAATAAATATTCCAAGAATATTAACAGTGCAAAGGTCCTTCAAAATCGAATATCACATGATCTTAGTAGAAGCAATTACTCTTACTTCAAAGTACATAAAGTTATATTTTTCCTTTGTGTTTCAGGTCAGATTGTTTTAAACAGTAAAATATTTTATTGTGCTTGTTAAAAATTTAATCTATATAAGCACAAATATTAAGATAAATAAATCACAAGTCTCATCATTAGCAGTCACATACTGTCAGTCTTTCAGTGGAAATATTTGGCAGTTCAAATGCTTCATCCAATCCTGGACTGATTTTGATTTGAGCTTGTGAAAGTTGTCTCCCTGCCCTTTGCTATTATGGAAGTTCTAGTAACCAGGTTGGTGGGGATGGAAGTTTGTTGTTACAGGCAGCGATGCCCCCAGTGGGGATAGTCCTTCCTCTTCACTCAGCCTCTTCTTGATGTTGACACCTAGATATCAAGACCTAACCAATTTCCTCTTTGTGAAAAGGAAAGTTTGCTGATCATCAGGCATCAAGACTGGCCATGGTATTTTTCTCTATAATGAACTAAAAATGTCAAAATTAATTTTGTATTATCAAGGATTGATTACTGTTGAGAAAATGTTTTATGCCTTTACACGTATTAGCAATTTATGTCGATTTTCTGAATTGCTTCATAAATGTGGTTTCCTTTCCATCTCATTAGATTTCATTATTTTATTAGAACAGTTTCAAAGAATTAGTTGGTTTTATCAGAAAAGCTTATTCTGCTTCCACATGAAGAAGCAAAGTTTTATTTCTACTTTTAGCATACTTATATGTCATGAGGACCAGAGAAACTATGTTGTGTTACCTCGGGTCTGTGTGTCTGCTGTGAATTGACAGATATAACATGGATTTTATCAATATTAATACTTACTGGGGCATGGTTTCCAAAAGGTCAGAATGACGGAGTGAAAAATTTCACAAGAATGCTTTTTAACATGGCTTGAAAACATGAAGCAATTTAACAAATTTGATTGTCCTTGGCTGCAGAGTAAAGGTTGCATATAGAAAGCTTAGTATGTTGCCAAGAATAAAAGAGTATCACGAGTGTGTTGGGTGCCTCCACTTCACAGACTTTGTGAGAACACTTAATAACTGATGTAACCTGCAGTGAGAACATTAGCTCTGAACTTATTTTAGATGAAACTGGGCATATGTCACTACCTAAAAGAAAAATCTCCTATGTAGGAAATATTTCTTTGTACAGTTGAATGAATTAATAGTAAATTATCACACACCAGATGAGTATAGTGGTTTTTTGGGAGATGTTTTTTTAAAATTAGATAATCTGTTTTATAAATTTTTTATTATCAGAAAATGATAACAAGTAAATCAAAAAAGCTTCTTCTGCCTAGGGTGGAGGTTAAGGTTAGAGTATGTGCTTACCACATGTGAGGCTCTGGGTTCAATCGCCAGCACCAAGCAAAACAACACCGAGAAGACAACTCTTAATATTGCAGGGCTGGCCACTTTTGAAAAACTGAGTGTCCAATCACAGTTTCTATATTCATGTCATGTGACAAGAGCAGAGCATTATCGGGAAAGAACTGTTAATTTCTGTAATTAACACGTGATTTTAGAAGTTTTAGATAAATCAGCACGTGACCTGGGTTATTTGTATTCTTATGGGAATTTTTTATCACCAGATGCAAATACCAGGCTAAAAATATTGCTCTGTTTGTACATGGAGAGAATATTCATCTCCATGGTACTGTACATGTAAGAAAACAGAAAGTAATTAAAATGTTGATTACTACAGTAAATCTTTAAAAGGTCTAATTATTTGTATTTCATATGTGTCCACATTTCTGAGAAGTTAGTTTTTGCACAACAACCTACTATGATTATCTGATATCCTCCGGAAGGTTAGCTGAGTTGTTTCCTATATTACTTAGGAAAAAATTTCTTTTCACAATTGAAAATGTCAGCATCAATTTAAAGTAACACTAAGCATGTGCTTGCTTTCTGAATATTATCCTCCTCCACCTCCCTCCAACCACCCTGCCTAGGATCTGGCTGTGACAGTTTGATTAGATCATCAATCCTCACTGTTAACAGCACTTTTCCTGAACACCTGGGATGCCGGGTCACATCTGAATTCAGCTACCGTTGTTTCTGTGACCTGACACACATTCACCATAGCAATTCACATTATATACACAAATTAAAAGTTACCTTATAACAACAATTTACTTTAAAAAACAACCTCTTTTCCCCCACGTTGAAGTTCTGTTGTGTGATGGGAGGTGCGTTTTTGCATGATGAAAGACTGCTAGAACACAGTCACCACCATGATGAAGGGGCTGTTTTTTTCTTTTCACTTAGGATCTTACCTCAAACTTTCTGTAATGAAAGTGATCTTGTCTTTCATCATCTTCTGCCATTTAAAAGTCTGACTTGATTACATTATAAAAATTTGATTATGTTTTTACCATAATTTTACCATAGTATGTTTTTACCATAATTTAAGACTGGATGAATAATTGAATTTGCCATATATTATTGAAAGTCTTTGCTTTTGGCTTCTAAATTGTCCAGTTTAACTGTTATAATGTCTGATTTATAATTTCTTATTTATAGTTGTACTGATGCAGATAAATACCTTCTTATACTTCCAGTGGAAATTGTTTAGAATCAAACTGCACCATACACATACTGTTAAAGCTAGTGTTACTGGATTTTTGATACTTAGTTATCTTTTGCTGTCCTAAAATTTTATTTTTATTAATAAGAAGATATAAAAAATTTACCACTAAGAGGTGGAGATTTAGCTCAGTGGTTCTGGTGCCTGCCTCACAAGTGCAAGGTCCTGAGTTTGGTCCCCAGTAATCACATACAATGCTGGGCATGGTGACTCATGCCCACCAGCAATCAGTACCACATACCACAGTACCAGGCGTGGTGGCTCACGCCTGTAATCCCAGAACTCGGGAGGCAGAGGCGGGAGGATTGCTAAGTTCGAGGTTTGCCTGGGCTACATAGTGAGCTCAGGGCCAGCCTGGACTACAAAGCGAGACCCTGTCTCAAAAAAAAAAAATTACCACTAAAATTTGTAATACTTTAGAATAGAGACCTGCTGTGTGTTGTGCATGCCACATTTTTCTGTTAATGTCTGAGGAGTTTGGTGGGAATTAAGATGCTTCACTATAGATCGTTTCTAACTATCACAGGTAGAGATAAAGAAGAGTGAGTATAAATTGTATCTGATTTTATCTCAAAGTTATTGTTTTAAAGTTTTAAGATGTTCATTATTTTAACTCTTAAGAATAGTGAGAGCAAATCAAAGTGGCCTAGTTGTTACAGTATGGGTCTAAAATATTGTCCGAGTCTAGTGTGCTTAGAAGGTGTTTGGATTGTGCAGGTGCTAAGTGGATTAATCCATTGATGAGTTCAGTAGCTACAGGTGTTGGTAGGAGGTAGGCCTGGTTAAAGGCAATTCACTGAGGATGTAACCAGAAAGGATGTCATCACTCTCACCCTTCCTTTTCTTTCTTCTTTTATTTTTATTTGTACATGTACACAATATTACATTCATCACAGGGAGTTGATGAATTCTTTTTTCTTTCCATTGCCCCTCAGACCGTTTCTTCTCCCGCCATCTCTTGATCTGGAAGAGCATATTGTTGTCCTCTGGTCCTTGTTTCTCTTCTTTGTGGCTGCTGTGGGTAGAACAGCACTTCTTCATGATGCCTTTCTACCCTATTCCAGAGACAACCAACTGTGAGTGTTGTCCTCCAAAAACCACAAGCCAAAATAAATTTCTCCTCCTTTATGTTGTGGGTGTCAGGTACTCTGTCCCAGAAACTGACCAATGCAGTGTTCACCAAGAAAATCATGATAACCCTACTTGACTTCTCAGGTATTTTGGGTTTTTTTTTCTTTCTTGTATGCTGGACAGTCATATAAGTACACACACTACAAAGGTTTTCCTCTTCCTGATACAGTACTTTGTAGTGACATAAATCTTGTTAACTATTTAAAACTTTTACCTTGAGTTTTTAATGACTTACTCATATGTACTAGGATGTGAGAATGTACTTTGAAATAACTAAGTATTATGAAATAGGATTATGCTTTGTGGAACTTGAAGAATATATGCATGCACTTATGATTCCTACACTCCTTTGGAGTGATGACAGGATATTGGCGTATTGTAACTATACACACATTTATCCCAGTTAAAATATCTGTCTTCTTTTGGCCTTCTAACATTGTTGTTAGCGTGGCTAATGTCCTTAACCCAACTGTTTATCATATCTTAGGGAGTCTGTGACAATTGTAAACTCCTACGCTTTTGGCAGTGGCACAATGAGCTATGTTGGAAAGTTCATCTTCATTTTTTTCCTGTATCCTGCTTGTGGCCTTGCATCAGTTACTTAAAATCTTTGCTTGGTCTGTGCATATGCAGGGTTGTGGAAGGAAATATGAGTTCCCAGTTATGTCTCTTAAATAATTTTATTTCCTGAGATAATCTCTTGATATTTTTAGTTCTTTTTCCATAAAGCTGATGTGATAAAATGTAGACCGTTACAAGGATCAAATTAGATAGTAAATGAAAGATAGCAAAGGAAGCTCTGGTATAGAATAGAATGGACTCATTGATTTAGGCTTTGATAGGCATGCCAGATGACCATGGTGAGCATAACAGTGGAACAAAAGAGAAGCAAAGGAGAAAAAAGGGATCAGGGCTCCACAATCCCCTCCAATTCCCTTGATGGTGTAAGGCTCTTCTTTTTGTCCACCTCCCCTCAAGTTTTCACTGCCTCCCAGTAGTTCCAACTGTAGGACCAAATCCTTAATAGCATTACAATGAAGTGTCCTTTGAAGAACACTTGTTAAGTCACAGAAGATAGATAAATATTCTCCCATGGAACCTACATTCTTATGGGGCAGTCAGAGTATAAATAAGCACATTTCAACTATAGAAAGCAGCAGGAGCTACAGAGGTAGTAATATTGTAGTATGGAACAGGAAGTTGCAATTGAAAAAATGGCTAGTGATTATAGACTGCTCAGAGAAGGCAACTTCAGTGCAGTTTTTTTGTTTGTTGTTTTTTTTTTTTTTGCTTTTTGAGACAGGGTCTCACTTTGTAGTTCAGGCTGGCCCTGAGCTCACTATGGTGCCCAGGCAAGTCACCGCGAACTCAGCAATCCTCCTGTCTCTGCCTCCCAAGTGCTGGGATTACAGGCGTGAGCCACCACGTCCGGCATTTTGGTATGTGGTGTTGATTGTTGGTGGGCATGTCTCCACGCCCAGCATTATATGTGGTTCCCGGGGATCGAACTCAGGACCTTGCGCTTATGAGACAGGCGACGGAAACACTGAGCTAACCCTCCGGCCCTGTTTTTTTTTTTTTTTTTTTGAGACAGGGTCTCACTTTGTAGTTCAGGCTAGCTCTGAGCTCACTAATGTGGCCCAGGCAAGCGTTGAACTCAGCAATCCTCCTGTCTCTGCCTCCCGAGTGCTGGGATGACAGGCGTGAGCCACCACGTCCGGCACTGTGGTATGTGGTGCTGATTGCTGGTGGGCGTGAGTCTCCACGCCCAGCATTGTATGTGGTTTCCGGGGATCAAACTCAAGACTTTGCGCTTGTGAGGCAGGCGCCGGAACCACTGAGCTAAATCTCCGGCCTGTTCCGGCCCTGTTTGTTGTTTTTTGAGGCAGGTTCTTGCCTTGTAGTTCAGGCTGGCCCTGAGCTCACTATGTAGCCCAGGCAAGTCTTGAACTCACTAATCCTCCTGCCTCTGCCTCCGTAGTGCTGGGATTACAGGCATGAGCCACCACGCCCGTCACTGTGGTATGTGGTACTGATTGTTGGTCAGCGTGAGTCACCATGCCTGGTATTATTGTGTGTGGTTACTGGGGATCAGGATTTTGGGCTTGCTAGGCAGGCGCCAGAACCACTGAGCTAAATCTCTGGCCCCTTGACACAGTTTTTAAGAACTCTTTTTGGAATATTTGTAGACTCACATGTGATTGTTAGAAATAATACTGAGTTCTGTGTATCTTGAAGCATTTTGAATTGAAATTTAAGAAAGATGGTAACCAAGAATCTTCCAGGCAGAAGAAACAGAAAATGCAGAGATTGTGAAATGGGATCCATATGTGCTAGTTTTGGTTTACTGAAGTCAATTCATGGTATGTATGGAGAAAAATACTTTAAACAAGACATAAGCAGCAACCTTATCACAGGGTTCCTACAGAGCCATTATAAGGAGCTTCTTCCTATTGGCGGCAATATTCATGGAAATACTTCTATAACACAGCTGACTGTTTTAGGAAGGATAGTAACTACACTGTAGTGCAGGGTGGAGCTCACAGCGTAATAATTTTTACAAATTCTGTATCCCCTTGTATTTGTAAGCTGACACCCAAACATTTTTAGTCTAAATATAAATAACTGGACAGAATATAATTTCTAGTATAGAGTAAAAATTGACTTTGAGAAATAATTCTTATACCACTTAAAAATGTATCGGGTAGAATGTGACTCTGATGATGATTTGCTGTCTACTGTCATTCATTTAAAAGTGCAGGCATATGATCTTCTTTAACTGTCAGAAATGTTATGCTTGTTTTTCTCCTTACACTTATACATCTTTTTTACTTCCCCCACATTTTTATTTTACGCACTTATGTGAGAAAATGTTTTTGTTTTTTTTTTTTTTTGTTTTTTTTTTTGCTTTTTGGAGACAGGGTCTCGCTTTGTAGTTCAAGCTGGCCCTGAGCTCACTATGGTGCCCAGGCAAGCCGCCGCGAACTCAGCAATCCTCCTGTCTCTGCCTCCCCAGTGCTGGGATTACAGGCATGAGCCACCACGTCCGGCACTGTGGTATGCGGTGTTGATTGTTGGTGGGCGTGTCTCCACGCCCAGCATTATACGTGGTTACCAGGGATCGAACTCAGGTCCTTTCGCTTGCAAGGCAGGCGCCGGAACCACTGAGCTAACCCTCCGGCCCATATGTGAGAAAATGTTAATCATCCCATCATTTCTGACTGACAGTCTACAGCAATCCTTCTGTGTTCATGGATTATATACCCATGGGTGAAACCACATTGGATGAAAAATACTAATCCAAACCAAAACAATACAAAACAAAACTCTGTATTGGACATGTGCAGGCTTTTTTTTTTTTTTTTGTATATGCCATTTTCTAAAAAATGCAGAACACGAGCAATTCACGTAGCATTTAAATTGTGTTAGATATTATGAGTAATCTATAGATGGCTTAATGTATAGAGGAAGATGTCACTAAGTGTATAAAATTGCCATGTCATTTTATATAAGGGACTAAATGTCTGATTACTTTGGTATCTGTGAGGTCCTTGGAACCAATTTCCCACAAATTCAAAGTGACTGCTACAAAGACAAACACACACATTAAAGTAGGACTTTTATTTTTTAATATCTTTGATTATATAGATATAGGTGTTAGGTATTTAGAAATGTTTATTATTGTAATTACTAGTAATAGTTGATTGAAACAAAGTATAAAATATGATAGTAAACAGCATAGATGGCTTGGAAATGCATCTGTTGAGATGGGAAACTTTTAAATTTTCAGTTTATGTGCCTATGGATGAATACATTTATTACTGGAATATAAAACATTGGATAAAAATAATAAGCCTAAATGATATTGACATGCTATACATTGTTGGAGTTATGAGTGGAATTCAAGTGATTATGAGCTCTTGTTTGTATGTTATATATTTGATTATTTTGTATTATACATTCTTTTTTGTTTATTTGTTTTTGAGACAAGGCATCACTATGTAGTTGAGAGTGGCATGCCTCAGCCTCTTGAGTACTGGGCTTACAAGCATGTGCCACCACACCTGGCTCCAATTACATTTTTAAAGTTAATCTAAGTCTAATGAATACACCATAGGAATCAAGAAGCAACAAAGTGTTTGATGAGTGGTACTTTTACTGAGTGGTTTTCTTACAATTCTTTAGGATAATGCTGTGAAATTCATGTAAGTTTTAAAGCTGAATAGCACAGTATGATTCTTTCTCTTAGTCTTCCACTGTTGGTAAATAGAGGAAGAAGCAAAAATATGTTGGTGGGCCGGAGGGTTAGCTCATTGGTTCCAGGGCCTGCCTCTCAAGTGCAAGGTCCTGAGTTTGATCCCTGGTAACCACATACAGTGCTGGGCATGGTGGCTCACGCCTGTAATCCCAGCACTCGGGAGGCAGAGACAGGAGGATTGCTGAGTTCCAGGCTTGCCTAGGCTACATAGTGAGCTCAGGGCCAGCCTGAACTACAAAGTGAGACCCTGTCTCAAAAAAAAAAATATGATTTGGTTAAGCGCCATTCCTGTTACAGTTTGGGATAGGCAGGCAAGGTTTCACTGTTTATTATAGTTCTGATGGTTCCTTTGTCTGTACTTCACTCTTACTTTTTCCTTTATTTTATTGACCTTAATCTTTGCATATTTCTCTGCTAATAATGAGAAAATAATATTGTAGGAAACTCACTTCATCAATGTTTTATTTTCTTCTTTGGATAAAGCAGGAAAGTAGTATAATAGCCTAACTGTTTACAATTCACAATTTGTTTAAGTCTGCTCCATGGGTATTGTGAGACTGTTGGCTAGCAACTTAGTGCTTCAATATTTAAGAGGAAATAGTAAATAATATTTTGCTGAAATGGTTATAAAATGAAGTGAGATATTATCAAACTACTTAGCAAGTTATCTACAAGGACTTTTTAAAATCTAATTTTATTATTACAGCTTTAAATTCAGACTCCCTTCATACCTTGATGAACAGCCAGAATTAGATTTTCTCACATTATGTTTTATTCCCTATACCTTCACTGATTTTATGATTTTCCTTTGGTTTTGAACATTTTGACTTAATGTGATTGAGTGTGTGTTTCTGTATCTTTGTGTGTGCATGAGAGAGAGAGAGAGAGAGAGAGAGAGAGAGAGAGAGAGAGAGAGAGAGAGAGATGCATGGTGGAAAAAATGATACAGCAGCTGGCATCCACATAACTGGACATACATAAGTTCATAGTCTGCCCTTATATCCGAATATTTAGCTTTTAGTTTTAATATTTAAGCTATGTTTCAAATTGTGCTCTTAATTCTTCACTGACTGCTATTAATTTGAGAAGATCCGAAATCTTTTTTATTTGAGCTGTTTTGAATGATTTAGTTAAATGGAAGATTCCTAGTAAGGTAATTAATTTGTTGATTTTTTTTTCCCCCACAATACGAGGGATTGATCTTGGGCCCTTGTGCATGCAAGGTCTGCACAGTACCACTGAGCTAAATCCCTGGCCCCACACTGAAGAATTATCAGTAAGATTTCACCTTCTACCACAGCATCTGGTACACTGAGTATGTTGCTGATAATATTTTACAAATACAGAATCCAGAAAAGAAAACCAAGAAACAAAAATACTTTTAAATTTGAGTTTTTAGACTTTTATAATAATAGTATGATCTGATTGCATAAATAATTCTTGCTTATTTTTGGTGAAGTATTTTGGTTTTATTTTAAAACAACATATTCTCACCCCTATAGAACGTTCTGTGTACTTTTTCCTTAATGTCATAAATTTATAAAGTGTATATCCATTTTTGAATATATAACAGGTCATTATAAATCAAAACATCATATTGTGCAGTTACTTTGATTCATCTTTCATTTCAAAAATTTTGTTCATAATATAAATTTAAAGAAATAAAAGAACAATTGTACTATCTTTTTTTTGTGTGGTACCCTGGATCGAACTCAGGCCCTTGTGTGTCCAAGGTTAGAATGTTACCACTTAAGCTAAATCTCCAGCCCCCAGAAAAATTGTACTCTTAGTGCATGGGTTACAATAATCAGGGTGCTTCCATTAATTCTATATTTTTTAGCATTTCTAAGCTAGGATGTATGATTTTATTTTTACAAGTTAGATGTTATTATACACCTTAGCTTTGTTTTTAGTTTTCTCCAACTTTTTCTTTGGAAAATTTCACATGTGGAGACATGTGATCACCTGTGTCCTCAAATTCAGAGTCATCTCTGTGTGGGGTTTGTCATACTACCATGTGGTACTGTCTTCTGTACCATATCTTATTCCCCTATCTCCAGTAAGAAAACAGTTTGATCATGCTTTTTTCTAATACTAATGAAATATTTATTGTATACCATTGATTTTCCATTGCTAATACTTTTACAGAAGAGATAAGTTGTCTAAATTCACATTGTGAGCAGGTATGGAGACAGTCTGACATCTGCCAGTCTGCACTGTGTTGAACTGCTATCTTTTGTGGCCTGGTGTAGCAAATAAATTGAATCCTGTTTATTATTTTAAGTCTTTCCTAGGGTAACTAATACTTTAAATTGTTAACTACTTGACTGTGTTGATAGATTATGTTTGTTGAAGCATAACTCTTTGATTATGTTGCTTTTTACTGTGCAAACAAATGCAGTAGTTTCTTTGCTATCCAGTGATTTAGAACTCTCTGTGTGTCATCCAGTCTTTTTATAATACCTGTCCAAGTAGGACTACGTTTACTTTTTTCACGTAAATCCATTGAATTTCAGACGTGAACATTATTATACTCAGAGGTATGCCAAGTAAAGAAAATTCCTTGTGTTTAGGTAATTACATTTTTATATATGTATATATGTATGTATATATATGTATGTGTATATATATATTCATATATACAGTTTTATGTGATGTTGAATTTTTTGCAAAAATTTTAATGATTTACCTTCTAAACCTCTATCATTTTCATTTTCTGAAAGAACTGAGTAGAATTTTCTTACTACAAGTAGAATTTCATTAAGATAGCTTTTGTTGGGCTGGAGGGTTAGCTCAGTGGTTCTGGAGCCTGCCTCGCAAGCGCAAGGTCCTGAGTTCGATCCCTGTAACTACATACAATGCTGGGTGTGGAGACTCACACCCACCAACAATCAGTACCACATACCACATACCACAGTGCCTGGCGTGGTGGCTCACACCTGTAATCCCAGCACTTGGGAGGCAGAGAGAGAAGGATTGCTGAGTTCGAGGTTTGCCTGGGCTACATAGTGAGCTCAGAGCCAGCCTAAACTACAAAGCAAGACCCTGTCTCAAAAAAAAAAAAAAAGATAGCTTTTGTTCAGGGAAATAACAATGAGATGGGCATTTTGGGTCAGTTTGTTCCCTGACTATTGCTTGTCTGGCTTCTCCAAGGTATGGGATGGCTCCTTCGAAAGAGACTATTTCTACAAATGTACTGTCAAACCTTTCTTACTGTCCTGACTCTTAATCTTGACTTTGTTACAAACTGTCTATTTCTGATTTTTTTTTCCCACAGTATTACTGAAATTTTGAGGGGTAGTTTTTATTTATTTGTTTAAACCTAAAACTGGGCATTTTATTTGTATTTTTAGCTAGATACTAAATCATGGGATATGACATTTGTTATTCTATACCATAAAATTCAGTTTGTTAGCTGTTATTTCTAATAGTATCTCATCTTTATGAATTGCTGGCAGTATTCTGGATTTTAACATACAAATTAATGATTTTGTCTCTTGGTCAACTTTTATACCAGTAAAGTCATGAGTTTATTATAACTTTTTATTTTTTTGTACTACTGTGGATTGAACTTAGCACCTTTTGTTTGTCAGGACAGTGTAGCACCACTGAGCTACATCCCCAGCCTTAATGTTTTTCATGTTATTTATACTAAATAATAAATATGGAATTATTTTCTACACACCTTATCCTATTATATGCTTTCTTTTCTTTGTTAAACAACCTAAGGATTTCACTTACTTTTTTTTGTGAACTGAATCTGAGTAATACCTTGTTTTTGTTACTTAGTTTTGGGGCTGAGTTTTGCTGTCATTCTTCACCTGAAGATCTAATATGCTTACACATTCCAGTAAACATGCTGAACTGAGATTGTAGAATCCCATATTAGCCCATGTGTGTTAGTTGAGTTGGTAGTTAGGATTATAGCTCAGGTAGAGAAATATTGCTGTTTTTATCAGAGGAACATTACACGTTACTATCTAATATGGCACTCTGTCTTTCAGTAGTATGGATTTCCCATTCTTGTGTGACAGGGATTTCAGGGAGTAAGTTTTGGCATCATTTCTATAGTCCCTTGTTGTTGTCGTTGTTGTTGTTGTTGTTTTATTTTAATGGCACATCTGAATGATGTCTCCACATAAAGCATACTAGTTCCTTTCTTTTATTGTTCCCCTCCCTTATTGTGTTAAAGTCTAAGGTTTTTTTTTTTTTTGAATGAAAGCGACTTTATTGAGATAGCTTGGGGACAAATCATCCAAGGCCTTTCAGTGCATTATTAATAATTTGGTTTTGGCAACAGAGAGGAGGACCTAAAGATTTTTAAGTCAAAGTTCTATGAAGTTTGTTTTCAACAAATATACTTAGAAGTGTTAAGTCCTCCAGAAATTGCTGCATAAATGTGAAACTGTAATGTTTTTATAGAACATTTTAAATCTAATAATAGGTTCTAAAGCTACTTTGAATTTTAGAGACATGGAATTATTGGTTATCCATAAGTCATTATCAGTTTGTACATTTTAATTGGGCAATTTTATTCATTGGTGCAAAATTTCATTCTCAGGTTTCCTTTTGAAATGTATGAAGAAAATCTACCAGGTGTTAGTTTATGGAAGTTTAAATTTGCTACAAATGACTTTGAAGCTAGAGATGACTCAACACATTATAAATGGGGTTTTCATCCTTTGTTTTTTTGGTTGGTCAGATTGTGTCCATAATTCTTGTGTTTATTATAGTAGAAATCAAAATTGGCAAATCAATGCGAACAATCCTTGTACTTCAGCCTGTGACTTGCTGGCCAATATTCTACACTCAGTTTATTAAGATGAGTTATTCTTTTGTGTCTGGTACACAGTGAGTGAAATTAGGTTTTGGGGGCACTTTGTATCATTTTTAATTTTTGCATACTTTAGACATTGTAGCCTTTTTAAAACATCATACACCTTCACTGGGGCTGGAGATTTAGCTCAGCGGTTCTGGCACCTGCTTCGCAAGTGCAAGGTCCTGAGTTTGATCCCGGTAACCATATACAATGCAGGGCATGGTGACTCATGCCCACCAGCCATCAATACCACATACCACAGTACTGAGCGTGGTGGGTTCACGCCTGTAATCCCAGCACTCGGGAGGCAGAGACAGGAGGATTGCTGAGTTCCAGGCTTGCCTGGGCTACATAGTGAGCTGAGGGCCCGCCTGAACTACAAAGCAAGACCCTGTCTCAAAAAAACAAAACAAAACAAAAACAAAAAACCCCATCATACACCTTCAGTATGTGCTTAATGATTTGGATTTGTTTCTTTGCTTGGATATATAAAATGCCTATGTCAGGATTTGTTTTTAGGTTATCAAAAGTTTTTTTTATACTAGTACTGTTCTTGTCTTAACTAAAATAACCTAAAGTCTTTTATACACATGGAGTTTAATTCAGTAATTGGTTTCTTATGCCTTTTTTTGTTTTTACACGTTTCAGCTAAATCACAAGTCCAAATGCAAAATACAGCACAGAAAAACCTCACATGTATCTGTAGCCTTCTCTGGAGGTCTAAGGAATTGAGCATATTTATTCACAAGTGGCCTCTTTTCAATCCTGGCAATCATTATTCAATAATTTCAATAGTATAACTCTAAAACATACTTTTATTATATCTAACTAGTTTGAAATCTATCAAGTAGAAAAACTTCCTCAATGTGAATAAAGAATGAAGTCTTTTAGCATGACTTTTGACAAATCATAAAGGCACAATTTTTCTCCCTCTGTTCCCTCCTTTCCTTCTGTGCTGAGACATGTCACAGCTGGATACCCGGCTTGCTTGTGACATGTCTTTCACCTCCTTTAGAGGTGATACCACATGTCACCACACATGGAAGCATCAGCTGAAGACCTGCAGCCGTCACAGCCAGGTGTACAAAATTCCGAGCATTTGTAAAAGTTTGTTATTGAAGCCTTAGTGAATGGAATATGGAAAAGATCTATATGAAATACCTGTGGTTGTTTGTATTTGCATAAAATGAGTTCCTAACATGAGTTTGATTTTCTTGTTATATTATGAAGGAATATCTAAGTTATTATTCAAAAATCTTTTGTCCCTCCCATAATTTTCATAAACAAAATTTTCCTCTTACATAAAAATTTTGTCTCTTCTAACACTGTTCTTTATTTTTAAAATATATATGATTACTAAGCCAGTGATATGTAAGTTTAATAGTTTAAATTAAGAGTTTAATCTGACAGCTGTTAAGCATATTTGATTTTGTTGTTTTCCTCTAACACTCGAGTAATATGAAATGTACTTGACTGGAACAATGTTCATATTTATTCTCTTGCTCACTTCATTCAGCCAAGGTTGGCAGCAGTTGAGCAGATAGGGTTATATCACTAATCTGTTTTCTGTTGTGTGCTTTGGATTCTTATTGATACTTCTATTATTAGTTCTATTTGGAGCACAATTACAAATATGTTGGGCAATATACTCTGTATCTGGTGACATTGTTTTAATTTTGTGTGAGAGACTTTCACATCTCCAACACTTTCACAAAGTGAAAATTTGAGGATCTTCTGAGGACCAACTTAGATATTTTGTAGTGAAGGCTTATACCAGGACAAGTTTTTAAAAATCAAGGTAGTAAGTTACTCATTCCAGCACAAAGTATTTAAATTGTGAGAGTTGTTTCAGGAGACACTATTGCCGAAACTATCCCTTTTGCACAAAGATCTGAGAACAGGCGAGCTGTTGATAACATGTGTTATGCTGTGTTTCCTGGACTAGAGAAGAGAAGGATATAGTTTACTTGAAATGACTACAGTACTTGAAACTGTAGAATATAACCCTGCATGCTTACTTCTCATCTTACGTAAAATGCTTTTACTTAATTTTCATTCTTTTCGGAAAAGTATGAGAAGAAGGTTCTAGTTTTGATGGAATTATTCAGTAATCATTTATTCAGTATTATGTACAAATGCCTCAGTGCTAGGGAGGGGAAGATGGGTAAGATTCAGATACTACTGTGGAAGCTGAGCATAAGATAGGATATTGATCATGCATTGTAATTGATCTGGCTATCAGTGATGCATAATATAACTTGACTGTGGAGAAAAAACTAGCTCAATCTTGGTAGACATTCCCTACTGTGTAACAGGTATTTTCCAGCAATATTTTATTAGTAAAATGGTAGAGCTGCTAATAGAGTGATATGAAAACATTAAAGAGACCAAGGAATTAAGGGTGCCCTCTAGGTTCCTGGTATCATCAAATGTGTTCATGTTACTGGTATCAATTAATTATAATGTAAAGTACAGGGTGTAGATTATGAACAAACAGTTCCTGTATGTAGGAACTTTGATCAATGGTATACTGCAAAAGATAATTTCCAAAAGATACTTATTTGTAGAAAGAAATCACTTTTATGAAAAGTTTAGAAGCCCTTAAATAAATTACTACCTAGAAAGTATTTGCCCAAATGTGCTCAGTGTTTCCCTTAAGTCTAGCACCATGAAGTATAGGTCCCTGGTAGGTTCTGGCACCTGTTATTTCTCAGGTTCATTTGCCCTTTTCCATTTGTAGTTCAGTATGTCACCTCCTCACCAGTATCTTCAAACTGCCAATCAGCCTTTCTCTGTATTCACTGTCTTCAGACGACCTTCTGATTGTGCTAAGAAAACATGTTGAAACCGACATAGGCCTTCGCTCCCACCGTGGAGTTATCTGAATCTGTGCCCAACCGCTCTGCCTCTGCCCGGTCAGTGTGGATGAGCTCATGTGCTTTGTGTGCTTTAGCCCTCTGTTTTTTACTAAGCCACCTCAGCTGCTGCTTCTGCAGTTGTCCCGTCTCTTCCATGACATCTGTTTTCTTTCTGGCTGACTGGTTTACTCCACAAAGGCAGTAAAGCCCTAAAATCTATTGTAACACAAAAAGAGTCTCTGACTTCACTTTCCTATTCAGGTACCAGACTTTGTATACCCTTGTTAGCAATTTAATGTCTGTATTCTGTGATTTCCCCTTCTATCTCCCCTCTCATTCTTACAGTTTCTAATTGGACTCCGGTCTTAGTCTCATCCACTGACTGAGGCATTCATGATTTCTGCTTTGCCAGATTTAGTGGTCACACTCCAGTTCTCATATCACCTGACATAAAGGAGGCATTGCACAGTGACTCACATTATCTGTTCTCTGAGTATGTTTTTCATTTTGCCTCTAGAGTATCACTTCTTTGTGGTTCTTCTCCTGCATCATTTTGTTGTTCCTAGTTTGTTTCCTTCGTGGTTAAACCTTATTCATCCTCTAGTTGTTGAGAGAACCCTCCAGCTGTTACTCTTTGGTTAATCTTGGGTTGCTTCTTGTCTGTTACTTCTGTGTGTATGAATGTGGGTGTGTGGGTGTGTCCCATTTGTCTGTGTCTGTCTGTGTATATTTCCTTTTCTATATTTTTCTGTTTTGTAATGTTACAGGTTAGAACTTAATGTTCTGCTTTAGTCTTTTGAGGAGAAGCTTACAGTAGGAATTGTTAGACTTTCACCTCACATGTGTGCTAAACTTGTGGTAAAGGAACCTCAGAGTGGAAACCAGATCCATATAACACAGAAAGTGATGTTTTACAAAGCGTAAGTGTGAGGGCACAGAAATGGACTTAATATTGCAGGAGCCTGATGTGGAATCACTTGGAAACCATCAGTGGCACTCAGCGCAGCACAAAGTGTCTTGTCCCCACCGAGCTACAAAATTCTATTTTCCAATCTAAGGTTCTGTCTTACTCATTCATAACAAAACTTCTTGCCATTCAGTATGAGAAAGAACATTTATTTGGACTTTTTATTGTTAAATTGTTGTAGTTGTATAGAATATATCAAAACTTTTTTTTTAATTGGGTGATTGGGTGTCTATATCTATAAGGGAACTCTGCACTCACTGAGAAGCCGAAATTGCAATCAAGGAAGCGTTGTTTCTGGTCCCTATTCTGATAGGTCTCTGGGGTTTTCTGGTTGTGTGACAACATAACGAATCTTAGAAAACTGACAACAGAGACTGCTTACTGTGACTTTTCCTCTGTGCCCTGTCCAGTTCCTGCATTGATTTTGATTCAGTTCAGGTGTAATTTTGTCAGGGTTATAGCTAATACTCTTCAAACTTGATCTTTTGAGAAATTAGCTAAATTGCTGAATATGTATGTGGTTTGGATTTCATTTCTTTTGGGAATCTTGAGATCAAATTGTTCTTGTTAAAGGACTATTGTTATTTTCTGGTTTTAAGAATATCCATCCCATATCTACTTCTGTTGTGGTGCGTTTTTCATGTCAGGTTCAGATGAGGGGCTAGGGATATGTGTTAATCAGTAATTTTTCTGTTCCCCTGTAAAGCCAAACATAGAATCACTACATCTGCTGTAATGGCCTATGTGGCCCTTTATGCTCCATTCTAGCATTCTCTTGTCCAGTGTTCCACCACCTTCTGCCCTATTAATGAATGTCTCTCAGTTTTGGAGGCAACTAGCAAATCAAAAGGAAGGTCTTAATACACTGATCTATTGACTTTCATTTGCCTCTTAGAGAAGGGGATAGAAATGAGATTTCTAGATAATCCTTACTGACTGCTTTATAGGACTTAAATAAGATCAAAGGCCCATTTCCATTGCTTTGGTTATTTATTTATTTACTACTCCTTAGCTGAGTAAGCATCGTTGCATGCTGAAAAACTTTTAGAAGAGTGTTATAAAATTTTCTTGGCTGACAGGAATCTCTGCCAGATTTGTATCAGAAGAAGTAGCTACAATTAATTTCTTGAAAAAAATATCTTAAGTTACTGAAAAAATGAAGGTCTTAGTTTGTCCATTAAAGTACTGTTGAATATCTGCCAGAAACATTCATTCATTTTTATCATAGCTGGTGGGAATCTATTTTTTATATTACTATATACTATATATCTGTGGATCCTACAAAACTTAGGCTATATAATAGAAAATCTGATTGAAAAATCTAGAAAATGAGACATTTCTAACTTCTATGAAACTTACTACATTTTTTTTTTTTTTTGAGACAGGGTCTCACTTTGTAGTTCAGGCTGGCCCTGAGCTCACTCTGTAGCCTAGGCAAGCCTGGAACTCAGCAATCCTCCTGCCTCTGCCTCCTGAGTGCTGGGATTACAGGTGTGAGCCACCACATCCGGCACTGTGGTATGTGGTAATGATTGCTGGTGGGTATGAGTCACCATGCCCAGCACTGTATGTGGTTACCGGGATTGAACTCAGGGACTTGAGCTTGCGAGACAGGCACCGAAACAACTGAGCTAAATCTCTGGCCCTACATTTTCTTTTTAAGTTTTTTTTTCTGTACATATATGAAGAATACAATCTTTATAGTTAAGCACTGCCAAATTTAAATGCCCTCAATGAAATTTATTAGTATTGGTATTTGTAGAAATTATCTAACATTTCTTATTGTCATTTTTCAAACCTGTAAAATGAATTAATTTTCATTTTTACTACATTGTATTGTGAGGATTCAGTGAAGTAACAAATGTATTGCTTTTTAAAATTTAGTTATTAATCAATTTTTAAAATAGTAGCCATTCTGATATATGCAAGATATGGAAGAGGCCAACATGTCCTCTTTGACTGTAGACCTTTGAGGTATGACTGACCTGACATGAACAACTTGGGTTATGACTAGAACTTTAGTTTTAACTTATACCTGAAGTCTTGAGCCAGCTACTCATGCTTCCAAATAGTCTCACATACAGATTAAACTAACCCTTGAAGAGTTCTGGAAAGAACATTACAACATCCTTTCCAGTGTGGAGTTAATTTAGAAGTCCTGAACCATTGTTTCTGTACAGACACTAAGACCAGCCTGTACACAGGAGAGAGATTTTGCAGACTGTATAGAGGAGCCTGAGCCTTCAGTTAATCAGTTGGAGTTATAATCAGCCCTGGTAAGCAAACAGTTCATAAGTAAACTGTACTGTATTAGCACTCTATTTTATTTTGCTTTCTTTTTCTCTTGTTATTATTATATTCTGGGATTATATAAGTCAGTGATGGTTAACTTTAAGAGGTTTCAGTGATAATAGACAGCTTGCTGTAGGAGGTGTGCCACAGATTTGCCACCATTAGTCTTAAGTTGATTTGAATTTTCCTTTTCATTTTTTAAATCTTTCAGGCAATGAGTATTAATCCAGTGGTTAATAATTGAATCTTAATACCTTGAGTGACATTTTGTATTTGTAGAACTTTCTTCTCTGGGACAATATGTTAGTTATGACAAATATGTGAAAAAGGTAACTTAAAGGAAGAAAAGATTACTTGCATCATGGTTTCAGGGATTTCAATCCATGATGACTAAGTTTCATCTGGACCTGTGGTGAGGCAAAACATCATGACAGGGAGAGTGTGATGAAGCAAAGCTCCTCAACTCCTAGTGGTAAGGAAACAGAAAAAGGAATGGACCCAAGACAAAATATACTCTTCAAGGACATGTCTTCCTGACTACTTTATCCTAACTTCACCCTCCTTTTTTTTTTTTTTTTTTTTGAGACAGGGTCTCATTTAGTAGTTCAGGCTGGCCCTGAGCTCACTATGTAGCCCAGGCAAGCCTCGAACTCAGCAATCCTCCTGTCTCTGCCTCCCGAGTGCTGGGCATGAGTCACCACACCTGGCACTGTGGTATGTGGTATTGATTGCTGGTGGGCGTGAGTCACCATACCCAACATTGTATGTGGTTACTGGGATCGAGCTCAGGACCTTGTGCAAAGAAAGAAAGAAAGAAAGAAAGAAAGAAAGAAAGAAAGAAAGAAAGAAAGAAAGAAAGAAAGAAAGAAAGAAAGAAAGAAAGAAAGAAAGAAAGAA